>RJWJ010024465.1:0-24828 GCA_004363605.1 Indri indri | reverse complement strand
TGATTAAATAGATGTTCTCACTGCTCTACCAGTCTTTTCTCTGAGTAGCCCAATTATTCTGTCAGCTTAGATTACTAATCTGCCAACATGTTCACATTTTCTAATTCAGAGAATTAGTCACAATTGCTTGCGATGCCCGTCTTCAGTGATTTGCTTTATTGGCGTCCGTGAATGCTGAGCAAGACTGGCTTTAAGTCACAGTCCCTGGCATTTTAATATTTGCAAAGTACTGAAGAGCTCACACGACTCTCCTGAGTGCACGTAGAATTAAGAAGGAGGCGTAGCCCTGGCTTTTTCTTACCTCTCTTCATGTCTCTCCTTTTTCTCCCTTCCTTCTTTCTTTACTTTCTTTCTCCCTTTTCCTTCCCACTGAAGTGCTCATTGCAGCCAGGCTTGGATGAGGAAAACAGAAGCTGCTTTCAATCTCCCAGGTAGGAAGAGTTTTAACACAGGAAGATGGAGGTTTCCACAGTTGCTGGATGGGCTGAGGAAAGGGAAGTCAGGGAAGGCACTGGCCCCGGTGTCCACACCAACGTAGAATATTCTCCAGCATTTGCCTGCAATCCCCACAGTGCCACCCCCGCCACCCCCAGAATAATGGCTTCTCCTTCTTAGTTTGTGCTGCAGTTTGGAAATTTGACCCTCCAACCCTCATGTTGAAATTGGACCCCCGATTTGAGGTGGGGCCTGGTGGGAGGCGTTTAGGTCATGGGGGCAGATCCCTCATGAATGGCTTGGTGCCTTCCTCATGGGATAGTGAGTGAGTTCTCTATTAGTTCCCGTGAAAGCTGGTTGTTAAAAACAAAGCTTGGCACCTCCCTCCTCTCTCTTGCTTTTGCTCTTGCCACGTGATCTTTGCAGGCTGCCTCCGCTTCATCTTCAGCCGCGAGTGGAAGCAGCGTGAGGCTCTCAACAGAAGCTGAGCAGGTGCCTGATCCATGATGCTTCTTGTACAGCCTGCAGAACCATTCAGCAGATGGATCTCTTCTCTTTATAAATTACCCAGTCTCAGTCAGGTATTCCTTTAGAGCAACACGAACGGTCTAAGACGGTTTGCCAAGACATGCAGGTGCCTCTCACTGGCAGATGCTAGCCCGGAACAACATGGGGAAAGGAATTCTGGAAAGTATAGCTCCAGTCTCCTCCCCTGCAATGCAGGAGATTATATAAATGGGAATGACGATGACCCTGAATTGACAACACTGACACATTTGCTGAACTTCTATCAAGCCAAATAAAGATAAATGTGGTGATTTCTGTCCTCAAGATGCTGACGGTCTGGTTAAATGGACCATATGTTAGTTTTCTAAGATGGCAAATTTTACTGAGCAACTATGCTGGGATGAATCCTCACCATAGAGCCCTGTTGGAAAACATTATTAATGCATAATATTGGTGATATTATAGTTCATTTTCATCAAGTCCTCAGTTCTTAACAGATACTTGCAGTAAAGCTTGACATACAGCAATTACTAGAAACAAAAACACTGTCCCTCAACATATGTAGTATAATGTCACTAAATTTTCAAGGTGCTTTTAAAAATATTAATATTATTATTACATTTTTCAGGTAATGATTGGGGAATAAATTTGTTCTTGGGTTACAATATACCCTTTGAATGGGTAAAATCTCCCATTTATAAGTAGGGTAAAATCTCCCACTTATAAGTAGGGTAAAATCTTAAATGAGGATAACTTCATAACACTTTAGAGCAGCTCTGTTCATTTAAGTACCGTGTATCATTACATTACAAAGAAGCTTTCAGATGGAATTTAGTGCCTAGAGATTACTGGAAATTCGGTGAAATTGATAAGTTTCCAGTCTTATTGCTGTCAAGTGTGGATTGCTTTGCCACCGAGGCATATATGTTGAAAGATATGCATCAGGTACAATGAGAAATTAGCTATGTAAATTTAAGCTAGTCATCGCATTGAATTCTATGTTGTCTCTTCCACATTTAGTTTTCTTGATAAGACTCTACTCAATCTTAGTGGAAAGAGAATTCAGTAGTGGAAAGTTATGTGCTTGTGGCAACAACAAATGATCACATCTCTGTACAGCCTCCCTCAATGACTCCTATTTTAGTCATCTTGGCTTGCCATAACAAATTACCATAGACCGAGTGGCTTAAACAACAGACATTTATTTTCTCTCAGTTCTGGAGGCTGGAAAGTGCAAGATCAATGTTCTAGTAGAAACTTTGGTTTCTGGTAAGGGCATTTATCTTGGATTGCAGATGGTGGCTTTCCTGCCTGTCCCCTCGGGACAGACAGACAGACAGACACACACACACACACACACACACACACACACACACAGATCTTTCTCTTGTTATAAGGTCACAGTCCTATCAGATTAGGTGCCTGCCTTTATGACCTCATTTAACCTTAACCTTAATCACCTCTCCTATCACCAGATACAATCACATTAGAGCATTGGGGGTTAGGGCTTCAACATACGAATTTGGGTTGGGGGACACAACTCAGGCCATAAAGCTCCCATTGCCCACATGCAGGATAAAATCTTAGCTCTGCAGTATGGCCCAAAGCTGGCCTCTCCAACCTCAGATCTCAGGGCTTCTTCATGTCTGCCTTTTTGTCCCAGTTCTTCCTGAATTTTGTCTGTCTGGCTATCTCACACCTGGATGTCTTTGTAAACGTTATTTGCTCAAGTTGAAACCCTATGCTCCTCTTCTGTTCCTCTTCATCTACCGTGATATCCCAAACCAAGCTAATTTCTATTCATTTTTTAGTATTGTGAGTCCTGCCAGGTGCTGTGTCCTCTGTTTCCATGGGATTCACTGCTTACCTCTATTTTTCCACTTCAATTTTTATTTCATGATTTGATTGTAAATGTTCTGCATGGGACTAAAAGCTCCTCAAAGGCAGAGACTGTTCTTACGCGACTTGGCATCCTTCGAGCCAGACAGAACTCCCGGTATATAGTAAATGCTCATTAACGGGTCAATGAATGAATGAACAAAGCCTGGGAGCAGGCACCTCCTAATCACAATGATAAAATTAATAAAACAGAACTAACCTTACATTCATCCCCATTTAATTGCTTTATAACCATAGCAGTATTATAACATTTTTATCATAATTCTATAAAAAGGATAGGAATTATAGATCTTTCATAATGTTTTTCCCAGTGCCAAGTATTCTACTGGGGCCCACTGTACAATCTGCAGTGTTTATAATAATGAACTAGGCCAGCCAATACATATATTTTTCCTCCCAATTAATTCACTCTCCCTGGTTTACCTTGCAAACCCAGCTGCTGGGAGAAGCTCTGATGGTTATGGGGTTAAAGAGGAAATGGTCATAATTTTTATTTAGTGTTTTCCATATAAATGCACCTCATTATCTGCTGTACCTCATTATATATGATCTATTTTATGACCATTTAGTTCTCCTTGGCAGTCCTGTTTTTATTCTGTTATGCTTGCTGTCTAAACTCTCAACTTTATGACTCCATTACCCCTGCTCTCTGCTGCCTGCTGTCCCACCCCCACCGCCGAGGCGGATGGTGCAGCCCCGCTGTTGCCAGGCCAGCGCTTCTAATACATTCCCCACATCCAGACAGGCAGCAGCGCAGGGCACAGCGGCTGAGCGTCATGCTTTCATATCACTTCGCTAGACTCTCATTAGATACTTGTGAGAGAAATTACCAGCGAGGCTTCTTCAGGCACAATAGCATTAATGAAGTTAGAAAACGACTCCCACAGATGTTTGACACTCGATCAATCCTACTTAATTTAATTACACTCCTGAACGAAAGACAAAAGAGATGCTCTTGTAGTCCATCCCTTGCTTTTTACTTCCTCATATGGTTTGCCTCCCTTCTGACTTACTTAATCCTTGCTGCGAAATGTCAACGTAATTAACATACGTTATAATTATTTAAAAGTGGACTTTGTTATAATACCTTGTGTCATTTTCCACTTCTCTTCCCCTACCATACTGCAAGTACATGAGAACTCTCTGTGTAAATAGAGTGGGGAGCAATTGCGCTCTTATAACCTTGAGAACTCATCCACGTCTTACCTCTCTGTAATTAAGGATACTGATGACACTGGTGTGGACAACTTTATGTCTTGATATTTTGTTCACCAAGATATTTTCAAGGGCTTATTCTGAAGTTAAATAGATTCTGGGGAATTTTATTATTACTAGTCTCAAAAATGACAGGATAAGCTTATGAAGTGCCAAAATTAAAATAACAACTGACACTACATGGTACTTTACTGTTATAAAGTCCATTTATGTATGTATCCTTCTTTAATCCTCATGATGGTTTAGTAGGGTGGGTATCATTGCCATTTTGGAGATAAGAGACTTGAGAAAAAGAATGGTTAAGTGACTAGCTGTCCTGGGTTTTATAGTCAGTAAACAGGAATCCTAAAACATTGACTTTCATAGTAAATAATTATTGTCACTAAACCTGTGCCAGGCACTATTCCTGGCATTGAAGAAGTTGCAAATAAGTAGATGGCCACAAAACCATGTGGCACTGCTTGGAGAGAGGCAATGGGAGACATAGGAAGGAACTAACTAGGCTGTCGTGACCAGTGGCAGAGCAATTAGAGCCCATGATGCTAAGGCATCTGGAATGTATATTGAAGTCAAAGGGAATATCTGGAGAACTTTTTTTTTTTTTTTTCTTCATGAGTAGTGTCATCACTTTGAATTTTAGAAAGAGTTAATCCAGTTTTAGTAGAGGTCATGTCCATAATGCCTCCCGGGGTTGATATTGCTGCCTGATACCAGCATAGTAAACACCGGGAGAGAAGCAGGATTGGGGGGAAAGATTCTAATTTCCATGTTGAAAATGTTTTCTTGTTATGTTTTCTTGCCTGTGGGATATCCAGGGGAATCTATTGGTGTGCAGCTCAATAGGAAGATCTGAGCTGGAGACACGGTTTGAGAGATACAGTGCAGAGGTGGGGGTTAATGAGCCCTCTCACTGAGAATGTGTGGGGTGGGAAGCAAAGAGGGTCGAAGTCAAGATCAATAATGTCAATAATAATATTGCTGGGAGTGATAACAGTGAATGGCCCTGACCCCTTGAGAGGAGACATGCCATGCTGGCCACACCTGCATGCATTGACACTGTGTCCTTGGGGAAGTAGCCGGGTAAGGTAGAAAGTGTGCTGGCTTGGCTTCAAAACACTGAGGTCTTGTTCTTGCTCAACCAACGGCTTCCCTGTGTGGCCTAGGGGGAAAAAACCGCATTCCATTCTGGGTCTCAGTGTCCTATCTCTGGAAGTGAGGGGCCATAGCGGGCTCCTCTCTCAACCTTGTCACCTCTACTACTGTGTGTGACAGGATCACAATGACCAAGGCTTTAACATAAATGGTGGGGACTGAAATAGACAGGAACACAGTGAATCCTCTGTATTAAATCAGAGTGGCTCTTCCCTGCATGGCGAGGCTCACTGGGATGGACATACCCCACTGTAACTCAGAGCTTCGGACATTTTCGAAGGAGACTAAGTTTGAGAGCTGCTCATCACCTTTTCCCTACTGCTCATTTCACACTCCTTCCTGGTTGATCCCTGGACTGTTCCCCTTCTTCAGCTCGTTGGTGAAGTGGGCAATACCACCAACACCTGACCTTTATGAAATGATCAAGTGTACGTAAATATTGTGTACGTATACGCAAACATGCAATATTGTATTATAATACAATATTATACATAATTTAATAAATAATATCACAGAGAGTGCCATCATTTATTGAGTGCTCGTTATATATGCTAGAACATCTGCAGTATACCGATAGTAGCTCATTTATCCATCAAAATAACCCTGTGCATTAGAAATCATTTAATCCAAGTGTAAAGCCAAGTTTGAAAAGGTTCAATAACTTTCCAAAAATACAGTAAGTACATGGCAACATGGCAGAATCAAGGTAAAAATCAAGTTTGACTCCAAAATCTGTGTTCTTAACCATTCTATTACATTGCCTTTAATAGTGTTTATATTAATAGTAATTTAATTGCTCTTTAAGATAATAAATTCAAGGAAATTTTATTAAGATGCCTAAAACTGGGCATCTGACTTTTGTGGAAAATGCCAGTAATAGTAGCAATACTCACATAGTTTATCTAAGGATTTTTGACTTTTTGCTTAAAGAAGTTTATGTAGTCTTTCATTTGATGTTATATTTCATCTTTTGATTATTTACTTTGCTAAGGAGGATGTGGTTTTGATTTGAAACTTTTCTCAGGGTCTGTTACATATTTATGACACTTGTTTGTAGTTCTTTGAAAATAGCAAAGCATGGCTGATCTAAATCATTCCCCCCACCCGCTAATCTGAAGTTGCTGTCTGTTTCTTGTCCTATATTTTGTCTCCATCTGTGAAGGAAGAAAAGACTCCATGGGGGATCATTTTTTTCTTAACAGAATCCATCATAGACATGTAACTTGCATTGCACAAGGAGTAGTTTCCCCTCAAAAATCTGCATAGAAACTAAGGGTGCCAGATAAAATACAGGAATCCTAGTTAAATTTGAATTTCAGACAAGCAACGAGTATTTTTTTAGTCTAAGTAGGTCCCAAGTATTTTATGGGTGAGTAAGGTACACAGGACCTGGTGGCAGAAGGTCGAAGCCTTGGATTTCTGGGGTGTCCCCTGGGGCCTTTGGCTTCTGTTGTACAGTGACAAATCTCATAGTTCATCCTAGTGGAATGTCCCAGCTTCTAACTCTTTGGCACTCATGACTCACAAACAGTGTCTTTGGCTTGGGCGTTTGCCCAGCAGCTTCCTGCTATGGTTCCTTGACTCATTCACACCAGTTAGTCCTGTCTACCGCCTCCACCCTCCCCATGGGGCATGCAGAATTTAGGATTCCTATCACACTCAGAACATGAACTCAGGCCCTCCTGCAGCCTACCCAGAACTCTTAGCCATTTCTATTCTGCCCAGTGACAGTCTTACCCTGGAGTTTCAGACAGTGGCAGAGAAAGCCCCTATGTTGTCCACCTTCATCTCAAACTTTCTAGTACTTTCCTTGCCGCTCCTACCCTGGGGTCTCTCCTCCCACCTCTCTCTTACTTCCTCCATTCCTGCTCACTTTCCCTCCATCCTATAAAGAATTTTCCATCTTCCAGGAGGCTGTTCACCCTTTCCACCTGAGAATTAATAGCAACTTTTTATTCCAGACCTGGAAACCTGAAAAAAAAGGGGAGTGGTGCAAAATGCAATAATTCACTCATAGCATTTATATTTCCAAAGAGCACACACAGGAGACCATGTCCTTCTTACACCTTCCTCACTATTTACTCTTTTCTGTTTGGCGCGGATATGGGGATCCAATCACTTGAAGTAATAACATTTGAAATTTACAACTGTTAATCAATTTTAAAGTAAATATGAAAGATCTACAAAAATACAGAATTTTAGTTTATTAATTTTTTCCAGTTGTAGGAAAGATATGAGACATGCTTCAAATCTGCACTTTTTGTTTGGAAAACATCGTGCTAATAAATCCTAAAGCCACACTATTGAAGGTTTGAGTAAAACCGCAATTACTGTATTCTCTCTGAAGGAGTAGAGTATGTAAATGCCAGTCATTCTTTATTAATCCACTCTTTGATGGTCTCAAATACAGTATCCTTGGTTCCATTATCTGGGATAATTGGTGTGTACTGTGTCATGGTTCCCCTTCATTTTGGATTATTAACAATCTCCATGACATGCTCCTATGATTTCGACTGATTTTTTTGCTTATCTCTTAGAAACTAGGATGATTATTGGTATTTTTTTCTAAATTTCAAAGTAAACCTTTCTCAAAGCAAACCTACTTTAGAGAGTATCTCAAGATGTACATTTTTAATATATTTTTAAAGAGCAGCTCTGTCAAGGAGCTTGATTTTTTTTTTTTTTTGTACTTAAGGCAATGGTCTGATTAGATTTATTAACAAGGATCTTTCACAAAATAATATGAAAACACGCCACTACTTTAAATTTTGATGAAGGGCTTAATTGAAAAAAAAAAATAAAGCACCTGAAAATAAATGCTAAAACTCCTCTGTGGGTCAGAAATCTAGTTAATGAGAATCAGAGTCCTTTCTCTAAAGGACAGTTATCCTTAAGTAGCTTAGCTAAGTAATGATCACGGGAATTATATGCTGGCCTATGAAAAAGGAGTTAATTGCATTTTCTCACCTTCAACTAGCAGATACACATATCATAAAATCCACTACTATTCTTTTTTCAGTGTTCAAGGAAGCACCTTGGTTAAAAATTCTTTATGACTTACGTTTGGATGTGATCCTTGGTGATTATTAGTGTGATATTCGTATTGTCATGCAGTGATTTGGAATAGCTTCCATTGGTGTTTTTTTGTGCCATGATTATATTTTGGGTATAAGAATATAAGTCTAATGAAATTTTAGTAAATCATAGAAGTTATGTTTTAAAAGTCACATAACCTAGGTGGCCAAGCCACTAGCACTGTCTAGTGGCTTCGGAGGATGGAGTATCTGGGACTTGAGAAATGGGCTTTCTGATCCGGAGCTGGAAACAGGTGTGTATGGAGGGAAGAAAATGGTGGGGCCTCCACAGTGGGTTTTATTTAGTTCCCTCCTGAAACAGGACACACGTGATTGGTGGAAACAGTTTTTTTCTAAAGACCATTCTCTCTCATCTACATGAGTAATTTCTGTTCTTCTGATGACCTGGGAGAGACCATTTTTCTTATTAAACAATATCCGTGGCCTCGTATTAACAGTGCATTTGCCCCTTCTTGCTCTGTATTGCATTACAAGCTCACATACATTAGCTGATGACACAAGCTGCTCTGCCCAACTAACTTCCCTTTGCCTCAAATTTCTCTGCACCCCTTACAAAAGTACAGGGAAAATTCCAGTTTACTCTCCCACAATACAAAGAAATACAAAAGAAAGAGGCAGTGTTACAGGAAAAGTTTCTCTTTCCCTGTGAAGCTTGTCTCTACCCTCCTTAGCTGTGTTAATTACATTTTCATTTGTGTTTACCATCAATCCATTTCAATTATAGTTATTATCACACTAAATACTGTATTTTACCAACTTTCAAATGTCCAGTGCTTGGCATATCACTTGGCATATATTAGATAATCAATAAATATTTGACTGAATGACCAAGGTATTGCTGGCATCAGAAATATTGTTGGTACATAAAAAATACCTTTAAAAATGATTAAAAAAAACAGCTAATATTTTTTTTCAGCTCTTAGCGTATGCCAGGCACAGTGCTGAACATATTATTCAGATTTACTATTTAAATCTCATTAATAGGCCTATGAGTTGGGTCATATTATCCTCGTCTTGCAGATAAGGAAACTGAAGCATGCAAAGCTAAGGAAATTTTCCTCAAGTCATACAGCTTGAAAGGGGTTGAGATTGGAGCTCTAGCACCCATACTCTTAATCTCTATTCCAGATAAATGAAGAGGGATGTAATTATTAAAATACTATGACTAATTAAATAAATGGATCTAGGTGGTTGGCCCACTTGTGACACAAAAGATAAATGATCATATTTACTTGGTCAGGGAAAGCTTCCCAGAAAGGGTGAAAAATACCGATGGGCATATATCATGGTGAAAATATTTAACCTAGTCCTCTTTCTGGTGTTGTCACCAAGTTTTAGCAAATTAGACTGACCTCGTGCAAAACATCATTAAACTCACTTGTTTCTATTTCCTTATCTGTAGAAGAGGTGGGTTTGATTAGATGATATCTCATCTTAAATATCTTGACTCAAAATGAATTATTTCATTGCAGTGTGTGTCTTGCACACAATGCAGACTCATAAACATCTACCGAATTGAATTACTTTGGAACAGAGAGAATGCATCCAGTGGAAGGTCTTGCTGCAGCTAAAATCATCATCTGCCTAGATTGTTATTCTTTCATTATCTTATATAGTTTTTGAACAGTAGTGGAATTTTCCTGTAATATTTCCCTTTTTGAAATTACCAAATACAGAGACATGATGATTTATTGTTACTGAATTCCAAATTTAGTTGTTTGAGATTTACTATTTTTCTTTCATTTCCAAGGTGTGTCTTATGCTAGGGATTTGATTTGATCATGATCTATCACTGTTTCACTCTGCAAACTCTGAAGAATCTCTAAGAAATCTGGCAAAACTGTATATCACTGATATGTATTAATGATGTACGAGTATACCCTCATAGGAGAATATGTATGAGTATATTTTCATAGGAGGGAATAAACTATGAACCACTGATTCAATGTCAGGAATTGAATTCTCAGAGGGGCACAATCCATCCTCTTACCTATGGGAAATGAGGCCCATCTCTCATCTATATCATCTTGGTAAGAGGAAATATCATCATCTCTTAAATTACTTTTAGAGAAAATCCATGATCTCCTTCAGGTACCAGTAGAAAAAAAATCATATCTGAGATGTACTTGATGACAATACACAATTTTCACTGGGAATTGTGTTTAGGGGTGGGTGTAGAAGTTTAGTAGATTTTTTTGGGTAATTTATTTTCTCTATTTTTTATTTTCAATTTTAGTGACTTTTGTGCTTTACTATTTCCTTCCTTCTGCCTGTTTTGGGTTTCATTTACTTCTCTTTTTTTCTAGCTTCTTAAAGTAGAAGCTTAACTTATTGATTTAAAAACCCTTTCTTTTTTCTAATATATGCATTTAATGCTATTAATTTTCCTCTATGCTACCTTTAGCTAAATCCCACACATTTGGATATATTGTTTTTATTTTTATTCAATATAAAATATCATTTCCCTCGTAGAAACTCTGTGATCCCTGAGTTATTTAGTGGTGTATTATTTAATTTACAAATAGTTGGGCATTTTCTAGATATTTTTCTCTTATTGATTACTAGTTTAATTCTGTTATGGTCAGAGAATATACCCTGTATTATTCCAATTCTTAAATTGGTTGTGGATTGTTTTATTGCCCAGAATATGATCTGTCTTAGTGAATGAGCCACCGTAAACTTGAGTACAGAGCTGGTGAACTTAGAAGGGATATTGTGAGCCAAAGGACTCTTTTTTGTGTGTGTCTACAGCCTAAAACAGACCTAAAGCAGACCTCCGGGCTCCCCTTCCACTGTGCTGCTCAATGTGACAGCCACTAGCCACATGTGCCTATTTACGTTTTTAAAATTAAATAAAATTTAATTTTTTAAATTAAATAAAATTCAAAATTCATTTCCTCAGCCACACTAGCCATAAGTACTTAATAGTCACATATGTCTAGTGGCTAATACGCTGGTCATGTCCATCACCACAGAATGTTCTATTGGGCAGCGCTGCTCTAGATTCACATCCTGATTTGGGCTTTAAAATCTCACCACTCTACTAACCAGATGAGGCTTGTAGAGACCAACTGAGGTGAAAAGAGTCAGGGAAATGAGCTTCCTGTATGTGAGGCTTAGAGCAAAGCTTGCAAAGTTGTCCATCTCAAGACTTCTTCTGGGCAGGGATTTTGTAATGAAGGAGGAAGCTAGAGATCTGTTTTGGTGGGAAAAATTTCAAAGAACAAGCTCTTTGGCAAAATAAAGCATTCCATTTGAAAGAAAACATTTTTACCTCCTTTGTTTATACCACTAATCATATGGTATCCTAAAGAGTGTCTTAATGTCTCTTTTGGTGTTTGAGGTGCTGCTGGCGTGGTCTGAGCTCCTTAGGATGCAACTTGGGAAAAGCTGCAGTAACTGAGAGCCAAGGTGGGAAAAGTTTAACACCTTCATTCCTGATATATGCTGTGTGCTTACTCCATGTCTGTCTCTTCCACGAGACTGCAAACTCTATTATGGTACAAAATCTGACAATGATGCTCACGTTGTATTCTCAGCACCTAGCAGAATGCCTGGCATTCAGTAGGCCCTCAAAATATTTGTGAATGAATGAATCAATCCAACTTTGGATGAGGTTTATTATTATTAGTTTTTTTTGATATTATATTAAATTAATAAAATTTGTTCTGTTAAATAACATTAGCTCCTATAACTTTTCATTACATACTGTGCTCCAATTATTTATTTCCCAAACATATGGCTCCCAGAAATGTGTGTGCTTTTAAACTAGACTGAAGGATCTTAACTGAGGCTCTACTGAATGCTTGAGCTTTAGGAACCTATGCATATGTGCACGTATATATTTTTCTAGAGAACCTAAACATTCTTCGACTTTTAGTAAATATTCGAAGAGGTCACTAACCACTTCTCCTCCAAATGTTATGAACAATTAGATTAGCCGGTGCTGGGCATATTTGAAATGTTACTTTCAGTTCTGCAGCTTGGAGCAAAGAATGCTTAATTGGGATTGAGCAGTAGGTGTACTGTTACCTTGTTAAAGTCTCTAGTCTGATTTGGCCTGGATTTTATCATCTATAAAATGAAGAGAGTGAAGATGATGACGGACAACTTCTGCGATGTCTTGTAACTTGGATGTTTTTATGTTTTACAACCCAAGTCACTGGTTTCCCACTAAGCTTGTTGAACCTTGTGTTTGTTAATGCGAAGCAAGTCTACACTGTAAAGTCCAACTTCAGGTCCTTTATGGGCCCCAGATCATTATCTGTCACACTTTAAAAAGTTCTAAGTTGTTTGTAAACTTATATTTCTGTAGGTACTTTTAAAAATTTTCCTGTGTACCCTTCAACTGAAGAGGCAGTTTATTTCTGACTTCCTGTTCTATCAAAGACATTTTAAATTCTCAACCTTATTTCCATGGTACTGGATTTTGTGTAGAGCAGTGGTTCTCAAAGTGTGGTCCAATGATCCTTCCAAGTTCCAGAGATCCCTTGGAGGAGGGGGTCTGTGAGGTCAAAACTATCTTCATCATGATACTAACATCCTGTCTGCCTTTTTTCTCTCATTCTTTCAGAAGTTTACCAGTAGTGTTTGATATCACAACAGATGGAGTGCATAAGAAGATACAAGGATCCAACTGTCTTTTGTTAAGCCATACGTGGAAGAGACCTATAAAAATGTAAACCAATAGCTACTCTTCTGACTACTTTTTTAAAAAAAATGTGTTATTTCTCATAAAAACACATAATTTATATTGGTATATAATAGTTTATTATTGTTTTCTTTTAATGAATTAATAAATGTTTTTAAATATTTCTCAGTTTTAAGTTTGAACACAGTAAATATCAACAGATATAATACACATGAACAGAAGCTCTTTGGAGTTCTCAATAGTTTTTTTTTTTTTTTCCTTTGAGAGAGAATCTTACTCTGTCATCCTGGGTAGAGTACAGTGGTGACATCATAGCTCACTGCAACCTCAGACTCCTGGGCTCAAGGGATCCTCCTGCCTCAGCCTCCAGGGTAGCTGGGACTACAGGCATGCACCACCATGCCTGGCTAATTTTTCTATTTTTTGTAGAGACAGAGTCTCACTCTTGCTCAGGCTGATCTTGAACTCCTGACCTCATGCAATTCCTCCTGTCTCAGCCTCCCAGAGTCTGGGATTATAGCCTTGAGCCATGGTGCCTGGCCTCTCGATAGTTTTTAAAAATGTGAAGAAGTCTTGAAATCAAGAAGATGAAATAGAGGAACTTCATCTTACTTGTGCTGTTATTTAGTGGAAAAATATCATGGCCCTCATTGCTCTTGGTCTCACTATTTGGGTCTTAAAAGGATAGTGTGAGTCATCAAGAGTGCCATGGTCAAGTTGGCAGAGGAGAGCGCCAGGTAGAGAACTAGCTGGAAACTCACCTTGTAACTTTTGAGCATGTAATTCCCCTCTGTACTCCAACTCTCCCTTCTCTCAGAGATATTACTAGTAAGTGGGCTCAGTTTAAAACCCCTGTATGGAAGTCAAATGATCAAGTGGATGATCCACAGCATACAGCACACTACCCCAAGTAAGTCTAAGGTACCACCTTTTTAGGACAGTTACTAGCCCAAAAGAATTCACACCATGAACTTCTGCTTTCCTCGACACCCTGAAACAGTACCTTGTCTTCTGAAGTAGTTTTTCTGAATCACTCCCATACCTAGTATTTTCACAAATATTTCTTCGAGGGATATTTAAACCATTTTATGGTTCAAACCATTATTTAAGAGGGGAAAAAAAAAGTCCTAGACGATTTCCTGCCAGACCAGCCCCATCTATAAGCAATTACTTTCGGGTTCTGAGTATTAGAAATACTCAAGGGCTTGTTGGAAGTAACATTTCTATTATTGTTAATGATGAAAATGTTTGGCTAGGGAGTATATCTATTTTCCTCTTTGTCATTTATAATCGATTACTCAGAGTAACCCTAGGTGGGAAGTGTATTTTTATGACAGTTGTGCTTCAGAAAGAGAAGAGAAATTCTGAGTTATTGGTTACTAAAGTTTGCCGATCTATAACATTCCCATTGGCAGGGCAACTGGGAAAGTAGTAGGTATTTTTAAAAAATCATTTAGTTTCTCTGTCAAATTATTTTTTTGTATCTTAAAATAAATGGAAAGAAAATCTGGCAAAGTGTATCAATACTAGAGCTTGAAAGCACAAAGCTATAATATGTTTGATACATGCATAATGCACATATATGTTTATATATAGCATATCAAACTGGGATAGATTGATTTTGAAGGTTAAACATCTTTTAGATGATGTTGTTTTCTTTTGGAACTCTGCTTAAGGAAAGTACAGAAACTTAAAACTAACCTTTTTCTGTATTTTTAAAATTAAAGAGAAATAATTTGAAGAATTAATATTTCTTAGTTGCTTTATTGGTTTGACATCTCAAGCTCTTGAACTGAAGAAATCAATTAGAAAATTTTTTTATTTGTGGAAAAAGAATCAACACTAACACATGTGAATGGGACAGAGAGCATAAGAAAGAAGTCAAATCTAAAAAGTCAAGAGGAAAATAAAAACAAATATAAAAGATAAAACCTGCAACATAGTATCTCATAATGAAAATGTTTTAAGTGGTTTGTGTAAGAGACAAAGGAGATGGAGATATATAATGCGATTTTAGAGCACATCTTCATCAAAGTTGGTTATAAAATTTTTTGAAGTTTTTGTGTATAAATCTGATAACAAAATAACTTTAGACATTGAGTGTTGAATCAGCGTGGCAAAAGTTGATTTTACTTGAAATGAGATTGAAATCTGAGGGCGGATGTTCTTGTTGTTAATACCGTGAGGGGGTAGAATGCTAATTTCAATATGGTTTCTGTTAAAAATAAAAACCAAAACTTTGTTATGCAGAAAGAAGAAAAAATATTATAAATGTTTGAATGTTATCCTGATTAATAATGTTGCTGGTTTTAGAAAATAAATCCTGTTATCTACAGGAACTTTGTGCATACATGTGTGTATGTGCTATGTTTTTTGTGTCAGTACTAGTAGCGAACTTGGAATCTGACAATGGTTGGTAAGTTATCACCAAATCCAATTATAGGCTTTTAAGCAAAACATAAGCCCCTGTTAGAACCCATAATAAAGTAAAATAGCAAATAAAAGAAATATTTGTGTAATTAATAAAGGTACTCTTATTGTTTCTTCATGGAAATATAATCCTGCAAAGAGTTAACAATATGCTATATAATTCAGTGATCAGTTAATAAGATAAAAAAAATACCCCATAACTTTAGGAAAGCAGTCTCCAAAATGTTAAAGCAAATATTGGGAGATGTCTTTGGCCAGATACAATAAATCAGAATGAAGGGCTCTAAAACAAGATTTTTCTGACTGTACAATCATAAATGATCTCAGAAAGGAAGTTGAAGAAAGCCCAAAGAAGATCAATGTGTCTATATAGAAAGTTCTTTGAGCTCAGACATGAAAAGATCATGTACAAAAGAGGCACATGACCAAGGACAAACACAAAAGAGTGGCTCAACTCTGAAGAGCAGGGTCAAGAAGGCTGAAGTCCAGAAAGACTTTGTGACAAATGCTAATGGCCACAAAAGTCCTGAAAACTATGTTTGGAGCAAGCTGAAAAACAAGAAAGAAGTAGGGTCAAACTTAGGGAAAATAATATAATGTCAAGAGATAGCAGAGAAAAAGCAAAATTTCCTAATTCCTTCTCTGCCTCTATGTTCTCTCTCAAAGACTAAAATTCGTTTATTTGGCCCCAATTTAGTGAACACAGACAGTTATTTCAGAGACCGAGTGCAATGATTTATGTAATGGTGCTCTAACCAATAAATTGACTATGAAAATATGAATTGCTATGAATATTAGTATTAACTAAATAACTCTACCTAAGGATTTTTGCATGTGCTAATGCTTAGTTAGACTCATCTCACCCACTGAAGAGTAACAGTTGTTGCTCTTGCCACGAAGAACTCTTTCTTAAACAGTAGGACAAACATCACACCATTCGTCTGACCCTTCAGTATGTCCTCTCAGCTTTCTCTTCAACATAGACCCATTTTGAGGTAAGTCCTGCCTATGCCTATTTCGTTAAGCGTTCTTATCACAAAACAGTGCTGAATTTTGTCGAATGCTTTTTCTGCATTTGGACTATTTTGCAGCATGCCCACTTTTACCACTTCTCACTGTGCTAACACCGTAGTCCTGAATACCATTATCTTTCACCTGAACCATCTTAATAGCTTCTTATTTTTTTCACCTTGCCTACCCCTGAAACTTGTTCTGTCTCTCCTCTCTGTCTCCTTCTCTCTCTCTCTCTCTCTCTCTCTCACACATGCACACAGACACACACAGACACACACACACACTTCTGCTGTTCTCTGCACAGCAGCCAGAATGATAATTTTAAAACAAAAATCAGATCATGTCACTCCACCATTGGAAACTTCCAGAACCCTCCAGTGGCTCATACAGATTTATGGTGCAGGAAAAAATGTCGCCAATCATGATGTTCTTTTCCAGTGCTCTGATGGCTAGTCTTTGGTGTGCTGCCTCTCAGAGGTCTCCTTTAACTTCTCTGTCCTTTGCTTCACCCCTTCCCTACCAATATTGATACCAGTGATTCACCACAGGGTCAAGGGGCCTTGTTCAACTGCAGTCTCCTGATTTCATCTTGCCATAAAGGTATGGTGAGTTTCAACATGGCCTTGTTCATTCAGAAACTGTCGGTACCAAACAATAGCTATCATCATGATACATCACCATCCCTTCAGTTTTGTAGTTTCAGGTAAGCTTACGATTAATATTCCCTTAGTAATGTTGTATGCAACCAATTTGATGAAAAGGCATAACTTATGCAATATGATCAAAGTAAGACCTCATTTTTCTTTCTCATTACTCCTTTGTGTTTTGTTACTGGATGAAAACTTGGTCAAATTTCCTGGCTTTTCTTGTCTATCTTGGGCAATAGCTTCGCCATCTCCTTAAGTTGTATGTGCTTTAAAAAAGAATGTCCTGCTCTTGAAAATAAAACCCTGAATCAAATTTCAAGTTAATCTTTTATACTCCCTCAATCGGGCTCACATGTGCAGGCCATTTACAGTGAGAGAGGAAGGCCACCCTTCTCTCTCTCTTCTCTCCCCACCACTCCTTCAACCCCAGCTGGGGAAATAAATGTTTCAGCCTCCTCTGGGATGGGTCCATGGGGAGGCAGGAGAGGAAAGGAGGGTGTGGTGGTTTTAAAACACAACCACAAATCCTTTGTTGCTCTTCCCATGCAGAGGCAGAATGTGTATTCAATACCTTAGGATCTTTGTGGGCTTGTGACTGTTTTGACTAAGACAGTACAGCGGAAGTGATGTGATAGGAGGGTGGGTCATAAGAGGCAGTACCTTTCCGCTTGGTGCTTGTGGCATACATTATTCTCTTGGAACACTCCCTCTCAGAACACAGTCACCCTGCTGAGAAAAACCCAGGTCACATGGAAGGGCCAGGTGTAGTAGCTTCACTTAGCTTCCCCAGCTAAACCCAGCCTTTCATACCAGCCCCAGGACCAGGACAAAGTGCAGGAGAGCAAGGCAGTCAAGGTGCACCCTTTAAGGAGGCCTTCACTTTCAGAGTCTCCCAAGTGCAGAGTGGACACTCGCATGAGCGTGAGAGTGCGTGCCTCCTTAAATTTGCATCGTGGTCACCCTACTTGCTTCACACTGGTCTGGTTTGCCCAGCCCCTAGTTGTCTGCAACACCCCAGCCGTTGCAGTCTTCCCGGATGAGGGTCCAGATATCATGGAGCAGAAACAAGCCATCTACATTGTGCCCTGTCAGAATTCCTGACTCACAGAATCCATGAGCGTAATAAAACTGATGTTGTATTATACTGCCAAATTCAGGGTGTTGCTACACAGTAATCATTAGAGCAGAGGGAAGGCATTTTCTTACTTGTACTGAACTCGAACGTGTTAATTAAGGTATTTTCGTGGTTTCTGGGTCTGGTAAATGTTTTAAAGTGACTCTTTCCCTCAGTCATTTTTAGAAGTTCCCTTTTGAGCCTTTCTAGGGGCAACTCCTATGACCCAAGAAGAGGATGGGACTCGCAACACAGTCATCTCCAAAGAAGTCCCCCTACAAAAGTCCCACTTCCCTGATTGCCTCTCTTGACTCTTTTCCTGAAGTGGGTGAAGAGCTCCTGGGTGAAGGGTACAAGAGTCAAGAACATGCTCCAAACATGTCCCTGTAAATCCTACTTAGGTCAGTTTGCTCACACTCACTTTGCTGTCCAATTGCTGGCACTTCTGATGAAACCGAGAGTCCCACTTTAACATCCTATTAAACAGGATGCGACTTGTTAATTTATTTTACTTATAGAATTCATTTAATAGCTTTATAATTGTTAATCTTGTATTTAGAGAATCAGTATTGATCTGAAGGAATCATGTAGAATGTTCAATTATATTTGACTCAATTAAAATTTTCCATAGTTATATCTGCCAATTGGAGGATCTGCGAAGGAACCTGGGTGGCATTTCTTGCAAGTCTCAAGGGCTTCTGTATACCTAGGACCAGATAAGAAAGCAATGATAGTGAAACCACGTTCTCTCTTCTATTTACGGCCTGGATTGCCAAGCAGTGCCATTCAAGGTGAGGAGTGTCAAGGTCAAGATGGGCTGTTTATTAACGTGCTGAGTGTTTTAGAGTCAGAGGCATTCTTGTTGTCACCTCTATTTCTAACTGCTTATAGCTTCCTATAAGGAATAGTGTCTGGCCCAGTGCCTTGAACATAATGGGTGTTCAATACCTGTTAATTTAATGGTTATGAGTGAGGGTTTCAGAGCAGAGGTTGGCAAACTTTTTCAGTAAAGGCCAGATGGTAAATATCTTAGGTAAATATTTTAGAAACCAAATATTTAGTTTCTGTTACAACTACTTGACTCTGCTGAGGTAGTGTGAAAACAGACATAAACAACATGTAAATGAATTGGCATGGCTTTACAGGGGCGTGGTTTTATGCCCCTATAAAACCTTATTTACGAAAATAGGTGGTAGGCCAGATTTGGCCCATGGGCAACCCCTGATCTGAAGTCGACAACTCTAGGTTTTGAAATCCTGCTCCACTGAATGCCAGCCACATGACTTTTAGCAGGCCAGGTAATTTATCTGTGCATAGATTTCCTTATCTGTAAAATGAGGGTAATGGTTTCTTCTTCACTGTTGCTATAAGGATTGTATGAGATAGGTACATGAGGCAGTTATCATAGTATTTAAGACTGTGGTCCCCAAATCCTGGGGCGCAGATTGGTACCAGTCTGTGGCCTGTTAGGGACCAGGCTGCAGAGTTCCATTCCCCACCCCGCCATTGTCAGTCCATGGAAAAATCGTCTTCTATGAAACTTAGGAACCGGGAGCTTTTGTAATTATTTACATTTATAATTGTACTATGATTAATTGTGCAGGAATGTTTCTCTCTAGCTAAATTGTGAGGCTATTGAGGGTAGGGCTGTCTCCTAAATCTTTAAATTAACAGAAAAATCATATTTTGGATAGTCATAATTGTAACATGGAATGGTCATTTGTAGTCATGTCCTTGGAAAAAGGTATGTGAGACACTACAGTTGTTCTTATGATCTTTTGTTCTAGTATCTCATTTTCCAAAGTCAGAGTTTAATCCTGAATGATAGCATAAAACACACAGAATTTTTTATAACAAAAAAAAAGCACAACATATATAGGTTGAATTGTGACATCTATAAAACTTTGAAGCATTCTCCCCATATGGGTGTAATTTTCATTTACATTTCCTATGCTATGTGCAAGTCTCTATTACAATACTTCTTAGACTTCATTGTCATTATTGTTCACTTATATATTTTTTGCTACTAGATTTGGAAATCCTTAAGGGTTGAAATCATGTTTTTAGTATAGTATCTACTAAGTGCTCAAAAACGATGCTGAATTAGATGGATGGATGAATGAATAAGTGAATGGTTAAGTCCTCATGAAATATCTCTTTTAATTAAATCTATTAAAGCCATAGATAGTGTTTAAGTAGTAAGCCGAATTTCTTTTTCTGTTTCTAAGTTTTAAGTGAAAAAAAAAAAGCCACTTAACATGACAAACACCTTGAAACATTGCTTCATACTATAAATAGCTTTAAAAAGTCTTGGAAACTAAACAAAAAAAGCAATTAAGGAAAGCAAACTGACATGAAGGTTTGAATCACTAAGAAAATAATGGGAGAATTATTTTACTTATGTAGACATTTAAGGCATAAATGTCAGTGGCAGTAGCTTGTCACCACTCTGCTCAACTTAGAGCACTTGTGATGTTGAGAAGTACAAGATGTTGGGGAAATAGAAGATAGACAGATGAACTACTGATTTGTTTTCAGAATGATGTTCTCAGATTAGCCAAATGTAAAACTTTAATTATGATTAGCCCTGTTCACTTCACATTTCACAGAAGTAACGCATGCTTTGGAAATGTCCATTCAAAATCTACTTGCCTGTTCTTTTCTTTTACAAAAATGCTGAATGTTAATATCCTATGCATTTCAATCCATAAAGCATTATTTTTGTCTACGAATGCTATTAAAAAATAGGACTTGTTTTCCTTCAAGTGTATTCTGGCCTTCAATCCATGTTTTCTCTCTAATAAGTCTGTTTTTCCTTAAGTAAATCATAAACACACTGTGATTAAAATGCTGTCATCAGGTAAATAATTTTAAATGTTTGTATTTTTTTTCTATCATAGATACATCAATAGATGTGCTTTTAGTTATTCTGTTGACTCTTCTCTCTTTACATCTTTCTATCTTTCTTCTCCACCTCTCTTTCTTCCTGTTGCTATCTCAGAGTTTCACAACTTGCTCTGGTAATTCATTCTTACCTATCCTCTAATGAGGACTCATAGTGAATATCCAAAGACATACTTGTTTGAAAAGAAAAGCTTTATGATTGGTGATGACTTAGCTCTCTAGTCCTTCTTGAACTTCAAGTGTGGAAGTTTGATTTAATTCATTATTTAATTCACTATTATTATTTAATTCATTACACATGCAAGATTTCCCACCTTTACTTGTTTAAATTGTTTAATTTTTATTTTCACTGAATTAATAAAATTGACACTCCAGGAAGAGGAACCATTTTTTTTCCCCCGGTGAGTATCCATACGCTCTATGCTCTGCCATGTATCTCAAGTTTGACAAGGTTGGTCTTAAACAAGCAATTTCTAAAATGTGGAATTTTAGGCAAAATTTTGTTTAAGTGACAGAGAGTAATACTTAAATCCCTTCTTATTAGGAATGGCAGCCCTGATAAATATACTTAGCACTGAATACTTGAAGCATGTCATTTCTTACAGTAAACTGCTGACACTCCTGGCTTCTGCTCCAACTGAACCACAGTAATATGAGATAACTAAATGTGTTCCCAAAGCCAGCCCTTTAGGAGATTTGCTGTGAGATACCTGTAGAATGGCACCATGCAAAGTCTTATTGGGGGGTTTGGTGAATTTGCCTCCATTTCCACTAACCCTTCCCCAGGCCACCTAAAATAAAACTGAAACCTGACTAATAACTTCATACGCCACCCCTTCCAACCATATGGCTTCCAAATTATTTTCTTGACAGGCATTCTAGAGCCACCAGGCGTTTCTGCCTTCATGCCTTTGCTAATGCTGTTTTAAGCCTTCCCTCTCTCTCACTGTTCATTCTTTGTGGTTCAGGCTAAGGTTTGTCTATTCTAGTCTACTTTCCTGGATTTCATTCATAATTCTTTTTCTCTAAAGTCCTTTGTCACTTAAAGTCTCCTTAATTTAGCTCTTTTTATTTATTCCTGTTGTTTGTGTTTATCTTGATTATAAGCTCCTTGTTGCAATGGATTATATTTTATACATTTTTCAGAATCTCCCTTGGCACCTAGCACAGAAGTGGACATGTAGTAGGTCCTCAATAAATGCTGATTGTTTTAATTGAATTGTCACCCCTTAAAATGTTGCATTGAATTTTAATTGTATTTGCTATAAGCCTTGCCAAAGTGTGGATTACAGACCAAAAGCATGGGCATCACTGGGGAGGTTGTTAGAAATGCAGAATTTGGGTCCACCTCAGACTCACTGAATTGGAGCCTGCATTTTAACAAGATCTCCTGGGTGATTTACATGCACATTCATGTCAAGATACACCTAGCGTTCTTCCAGGCCCTTGGCGTCAGTACAGCCTACTGACACCAAATTCTATAAATATTCAAATGTTGGTATCATTAAATGTTATCTAAAGCTTGAAGAATTTGAAATTACATGATGAAGATTTAGAATATCTTTTTAGAACTTGATGTCTGGACTATTGTTTTGAGTGATATCTGGCCCAGTCCCTGTTTTTGTATGGCCCATGAGCTAAGAATGGTTTTCACATTTTTAAATAGCTAAAAAAAAAATCAAAAGAATATTTCGTGACATATGAACATTATATGAAATCAAATTTTAGTGTCTATAAATAAAGTTTTATTGGAACACAGGCACACCCATTTGTTTACATAATGTTTTTCACTGTACAACAGCAGAGCTGGGTAGGTGTGATAGAGACCTTATGATGAGCAAAGCTGAAATGATTTACTATGTGGCTCTTTACAGAAAAAGTTTGCTGGCCCCTGATCTAGATTCCTGATGCTTGATTATATAGAAGGAGCTCCAAATAGATTCTAGCTAAACTCATGGAAAGGCAATCATGAACTTTATACATTTGGTGGCTTTAATATTCTAGGTATATATAACATAGGTGGAGGCACAAAACAGCGTTATAAAATTACACGCTGAGAAAAAATTATTGTGAAATGTTGCAGAATTATTGTTTTGTGGAATAATGGCTTTCTTTTTTAACTAGTCATAGGAAGTAAGAGAAATAAAAGTGCTTGAAAATATCCAGTATGTCATTATCATTTGGAACTCAATAAGCTATTACGGTTTTGTCAGATCCAGTCTCTAAGGAGGTGAATGAAAATATATATCTTGGGCAGTCTGATGATGACCCCATCAACATCATGCATCCTGGTTACCCCGACATCTGAAGAAGAGCAATTCTGCTCTGTCAACCTGGAGACTCAGAGTTACCGGTAAAGGTCACTTACTCCTTCACTTTTAGCTACTGGATATCAGATTGAAATTAAAGTGAGGAGGTATGAAGAAGGTGTCCTACATCTTCTGTCAAATTAGCCTAATCCTCATTACGGTGTACTGCTAATTCAGCATGTTCGAAGGACTCCTGACACTATGAGAAATGTCACTCTATGACTTTAAACGATTTAAAGGAGATGAGGCTTCTTGGTTTGAGTCAATTCCTCCCTGATGCATGCTGGGGCTTAGAAGACGTGTGTGCCCTTCTTAGCTGCTTGCGGAATTGCTGTACATCTGTGTATTTAGGATACAGAATGGCAGCCACGTTGATTGGCTGAATAAAACATAAGTCAGGAGAAATCTGAAGGCTGCCTGAAATGCTTGTTTTCTTTCATCCTTCACATGCAAGATTTGTTAGGGAAAATAAGTGATATCGTAAAAATAGATGTAATGTAAAAGGTGATGGGTTATCAAATGTGTGCACCCTCAAAGTTAACAAACAGAGTCCTATCGGAAAGATCTAACTACTGAGTTTTAAGCTTCTGCTTAAAACAATTGATTTTGCAAAGTGTATTGTTTAGTTGACAGCTTGCTGATGACACTTGGAGAAGCTTGTGTTATGCTGTTCTCGCTAGTAAAATACTTTGTGAGCCACTTTACTTCTTGGTGTATAATTCAGATTCTTTGCTGTATAAAATAGACTGTGAATACCTGGCTTCTTTCAAATCAAAATTTCTATGATGATTAAAAAAAACAACTGCAACAGTGTGTGGGCTAGAAATGTAATTAACCATATAAACAAAAACACAAATAATTAAAAACGGAAACTCTACTCATCTACTCTTCTTTTGCTCACTTTTTGGGAAGAATTAGAGTGAGTAAAGAAAGGGAGAGTCGGCAGTGGATATGATATCAAGCTTGAAGCACATTGGAAAATGTAATCCAAGTGTTCCCAGACTTCACCAACCTGAGGCTGTAGATGGGACCATAATAATAACAGTAATAGCCAGAATGTTATTATTTCTATCTCGAAACTTCAATATTGAAGCTCCAGGCAAAGGGAAAATTTGGAACCTGGTGCCACTACTCTCCTTCCCAGCCGTATTGCTTTTCTTCCGGACCCCAGGGTGTGAGTGTTGCTACCACTGCTGGATCAGGCACCATGACTGATGCGCTGCAGTTCTCACAGTGCCCAAATTGTGCTGGTTCCTCGGTCTATCAGGAGAAAATGTCTCTCTCCTCTTTATTAGACTATTTCAGAGGTTCCAGTGTGGTGCTCTCATGCATCAATATTTTAGAATGTGATAAAACCCTTGCAGTTTTTAGTTACAGATTTTTCTCTCTCTAGAGCCCAGACATGTCCATGGGTCCAGTCCATGGATATATTTGATTGATTGCTCCAGTAATGTAT
>RJWJ010024464.1:0-24809 GCA_004363605.1 Indri indri | reverse complement strand
CAAGTTTGTATATTTTTCACATCAGATATTTGATAACCTCCGTCTTATACTTACTTTACCGGGCCTAGAACAACTGATTCTAAATCAAGGAAATTATTCATGTGGGAAAGAATCTAGAAATGTTTTTTCCTAGCCCTTATCATATAAAAAATGTAATATATTCCTGTTAGATTAAACAATATAAATTGACTTTTTTAAATGGACAATATTAAATATCAGAAATTTCATATGGTTCAGCCAACAGATCAGAGACCGAACAAGATATGGTACAAATGACCTTGTGGGCCATGAATTCACAATCTCATACTTGTTAAAATGTGTCCGAGATAATCTGCTTCCTGTCACAGCTTGTGTTTCCATTCATCAAGTGCTTGCTTAAATAAAACACTTTCCAAAGGATTTATAAACTTGTACACTTCAAGACACAGTATTTTAAAGGAAGTAATGGAGTCTCTACTAATTAAATAAATTTTTAAGGAGAGCTACTCTTAAAAGGAGCTGCCTGATTTTTCTTCATTTTGTCCTGTTTGTTTTCCTTTAAATAACAGAACTCAACCTCTGTATTAGTCAGGATTCTCCAGGGAAACAGACCAACAGGAGGTATATGTATAAAGAGAGAAATTTATTTTAAGCAATTGGCTTATGCTATTACGGAGGCTGCTAAGTCCGAAATCCAGGCCATCGGGCTGGAGACCCAGGGAAGTGCTGATGTCACAACTCAAGTTCAAAGGCAACCTGCTGGGAGAATTCCCTCTTGCTTGGGAGAGGTCAGTCTTGTTCTACTCAGGTCTTCGACTGATTGGATAAGGCCCACCCACATCATGGAAGGCTCTCTGCTTTACTCAAAGTCCACCCATTTAAATGTTGACCTCATCCAAAAGCACCCTCATAGAAACATCCAGAACAATGTTTGACCAAGTATATGGGCACTGTGGCCCAGCCAAATTGACACATAAAATTAATCATCACAACCTCAGACAGCCTGTTCTAGGTACGGCGCTGGGTATAACAAGACAGGAGGAAAAATACTGTATCTCCTATTACTATTAAATTTGCATTTGATAATTACTTTCATAAAATGGAGGCTGTTTTTCCAATGAATCTTTATAACAGAAGTTGCTTCCTTCACATCCTAAAGCAACATGACAGGCAGACGGCAGTCCGAGGGGTCTTCCTTTTTGGTGCTATTTCTGAAGGAGACTCCATGACAGCTCCCTGAAAGCATGGTGTGACATGTTTGCCTTCAAAATGCAAATTCAGCTTTGAGAATTTCATCAAATATCTTGAGATAATTTTTCTTACATAACCAAGCTCGGAAGCTACCAAAACACTGAAAAATCACACAGCCTTTCCCCGTCAAAAACCAATAGAGATTTTGCTCTGTTGAGCTCCTTGTAAAAGAAGAAGAAAATTATCTAGGGCCGGGGCACAGGAAATTATTTTTAAACCTATTGATCAACTTTCCCCACAAACCTCTGAACTCATTCACTTAGATTTCGTCTCCTTAACTGATCTTTATGGGGCCCATTCCCGGTAACTAGGAAACTCGCTTTGAAGTGCGCCCCCTCACCCGGGGGCCCACAGGTGCTCCGGAGGCCCCAGGTACAGGCTCTGAGAGCAGCTGCAAAGCCCTCTGGGAGTAGCGAGCAGGGCAGGGATAAAAGCAAAATTCACCTTCTAGCAATCTCCTGCTTTGAAAACTTAAGTCAGCGTTTAATCTCATTGGGATGTGGTTTTTCCTGTTGGCTTTTTAAAATTAAATTTGTCAAACACAATTCACCTAATCTTATATGTAGTCTTCTTATTAGGGTATTACCATGTAAAATATATTATCATTATAAGACTATTACGAGGGCTAAAGCTCAGAAAAATAGAGCAATTATCATCTCTTATAGATCCACGGAGAAGCAGCATAGCATAATGGAGAAAGATGTCTGATAAACTCGATTTCAGAAACCACAGACGGGTTCAGAAATATTTCAGTATTCATGTCCGCCTTTCCCCGGCCAGGTGTTTCTCAGGGTTCTGCCGCAATCCCTCCAGCCCTTCTCTCTCCCTGCGGGAGGAGGATGGAGTCACAGGGCGGCCTTTTCCCCTCTCTGCGCCTAGAACACCGACTCGGCAGGTGCACGTGAGGCCGAGGTGAGCACAGGGCCAGGACTTTGCTCGCCAGGAATTTTGTGACATTATGCATATCACATCGATATGTTGTATTAGAATATTAACCTGATATAACATAGTCCCATCCTCAACCTTTATTTTATTCCTCTAACAGATAACGAGCCTTGTTCCCTCAAGGTCCATTTCTATGCTGTTTCTGTATCCCTGGTAGCGATTTCCACAAAGCTAAGCACGTAGGAGAGGCTAAATGAATACATAATGATCTACCGGGCTTTTGCTTTTTTTTATTTATGGGATAGACAGATTGGAGAGAGAGGAAAGGGTGGCTGCTTCGTCGAATGTGTTGTTGTGGCTTTACTAGAGTGGAAAAACAAGTGAAGCCCACTGCCTGTTGTTTACTGACGATTTCGTGGTGGAACTCAGACATCCTAATTTTCTAAGGCTATGAAAGACCCAGAATAAAAAAAGAAAGACAGCAACCCGGAATTTCCCAGGTGGGACTAAAGGTGTGTGATGTGCTCCGTACCCCCTTTTCTCTTTCCGTGTGCTTCCCTGAAGAGATCTATCTAGCCCATAACCCGCCTCTCCCACCCTGGACTTCAGAGCCTTCTGCACCAGGCCCTGGGCTGCAGCTGATTGAATAGGGCAGACACCCGACCCAAACCAGGCCAGTAACATTACAAATGGGGACCGTCTTTCTGGATGGCTGCAGCTGTAATTAATTCTGGGACCAACATTCCGCAACGTGGCAGATAGTCCACCATGTGTATTGGTGAGCAAAGCAAGCTGGTCCCCGAGAGAACGAAGCTACTGAGCAAAGAGAAGAGAGAGAGTGAAAACCCCGAGGCACAGGCCCGGTCCCTCTCTGAGGCCTGCCTACCCTCCAGCCCTTGGTGCTAGGACTCATTCCTTCACTCTTACAAATAAGCTATCGTTTTTTTGTTCAGCCTATTTGAATCGATTTGTGTTTCTTGCAACCGAGAGCCCAAGTTAACACAGTGGGGATCTATTTTGAACACACAGGGTAAACAGAAGGTGGTCTGGTGCCTTTTTGGACAGATAAATTCACAATAAAAATTATTTCTTTCCAGTGGAGTCTTCCGAGCCGGCTCGGGCATCTTTCAGTTGCCCGTACACACAACCATCATTGTCATCTTCCGGCTTCTTAAAACTGAGATACAGGAACCCCAGAGCGTGAACAAATTCTGTGCAGGACGTTGTTCCCCTCCAGCCTCGCAGATGCTCAGCTGCCCTCTGAGATTGCGCTGGTTTCCCACAGGCTATAAAAAGTCGTCATCACTATGGGGGGATCACACACCCTTTTGGGGGGAGCCACACATGTATACGTAAGAGGGAACCAGCACAGGGAACACCGCCCTCGCATGCTTGCTGACTTCTGAACGTATTCCCACTGTCTTTGCTAATCTTCTTATACATGTTAAGAATTCTCACTGGTCCGCCATTCATTTCTGCACCTTTAGCAATAGTTCATTTCCATTTGTCTGCCGTCCCATGGCTCTTCCTTGCTGTTTCTACAGCACCCCATCCATACTGCTATTATTGTACTCTGAAACACACTATTTTGTACGTATTTTTAATTCTCTCTCTTTCCCCCTAGCCCAGGCTGGGACCGACTTATTGGAAGAGGCTGCGCCTTATTGCTCTAAGCCCAGTGTTCTGTACACTGACTATAAACAAATGTTTGATGAATGAATAGTGTACAAGTGAGTAGTAAATGAATAAATGACTTTGCTCCATCCAGCACGTATGGTATTCCAGGCCTATATTTTAAATACATTCTCCCTTTCTTTTTTATCCAAATATGTGTTCGGCATGCTCTTTGACTGAGTGCCTATAGTTATAGCTTTTAACACCCTATTCTTACCAAGTTTTCTTAAGACAATGTGATGATTTTTGATGTGTCCACCTGACCAGGCTATAGTCCCAGTCGCTCCATCAAACACTATAAAGGTACTTTGTAGTTGTGATTAAAGCCAAGGTCGGTCCACAGGCGCAGCACAGTGGACATAGAATGCCATCAATTTTCTTGTTGTTAAATAGTTCCAAAGAGTTCTCCTCCAGATTTTGTGGGGGACAGATTCTGTATCTGTGCTGGGAAAATACGGGTTCTTCCATTACTGTCTTCCTGATACCCAGTCCTGCAAGAATCAGCACTGGGTTGCCTCTTGACATAGAAGAAGGTGCCTTGCAGATCTTCTTAAGTAACTGGTAGCTTTTCCAGGAGCTGTAGTAGTAGTTGGAGGTGCAATTTAATAAAACAGGGAGAGAAGCTGTAGTGTCTTCTGTATAAAGGAGTGTTCTAAGGCATTACACGCAGCCTTAGCAGTGCGGAAATGCACGGCATGGCAGGTTAGATGGAGAAGGGGCTAGGATGTGGTCCGATATGTTGCCTTGGACCATCAGTGTGAGGGTGAGGAGCACAGGAAGCATCGTTCTGGACTAGCAGGATTTTGAACTATGCCTTCTAGAGTCAGGATATAAACTGGTACCTGGGAGCAGAGTTTACTTTTACATTAGCTGTGGAGGGAGGAATCTCCCTAACGAGCAGAGTAGAGCGTAACTGTTACAAGCACTGCGTTCTGTCATCTTAGTGACGGTCTCAACCCTCATGTGGACGTGGGAGGAGGCAAGTCCACGATGAATCCATCACGACAGTCTGTCAGTCCTTGTGGATTCGGAGCAAATCTATTCTCCCCTTGGAGATTTCGGGTGCATCTGGCCCAAGCACATGTCTTCTAATGGTCGGTGTGCAGTGGGTTTTATCATAAACAGGGCTCCCAGGAGTCAGTTAGAAATAGCAATAAAATGACGTTAAGCCAAACTGGCAGGTTTTCCTGACCAGGTCATGAATCTACCTGGTACTCGCTAACCCCACCAGAAAGAGTTTGTCTGCAGACAAAAGGCAACTTCTAAAGTGCTGAGGCAGCAAGCTTGGCTGCAAGGATGTCGAACGGGTTGTTCGGTGAGTGACCTCACTTCCTTTTTTATGAATGAGGTCAAGATAAGAATCCGCAGACGCTCTGGCTCGCTGGATCCTTTACATCCAGACGCTGTTGAAAAGCACGTTGCGGAGACAGAGACCGTTAGAAACACAGACATGGGTTTCCTCTAGCACCTGACTGGTGTCTGGAGGAACAAAAAGACTAACATTTATACTTTTCTAGAATTAGAAAATTCTGGTGAGCAGGAACTTTGGGTAGATCATTAGGACTTCCTAGCTAGTCAGGATTAGGGTTCTGAAGTTCCTTGTTCATGTAACTGGGCCACTGACCATCCGAGCGTGTATGTTGATGAACTAAGATATCCAGGAGCTATTTTTAGATAAAAGAAGGGGTAGAAATTTTGGTACAAGGGATGATTTAGATGAGAAGGGAGCAGACAAGCATAATGGAGGGGAAGGCCATGACATATATTTTCCCCTTCGATTTAGGAACAGGTCTGGAAACCCTTCAGGGAGGCTGGTGAGAAGAGAAGCTGGAGGCATTGTGTGCACAAAAGACTGTAAAATTCTAAGAACGAGCAGTGCTGGTTTGAGCCCGGAGGCCCCAAGTGCTTGGCAGAGCTGGAGAGGAGTGTTTCCCCATTTCACCCCTGAAGCAAGCAGCACTTTGCAGGGGTACAGAGCAGACCCACACAGCAGGGGTGCCCACCCAGACTGAAAGGGAAGCAGTGTTTTCACGGAAAGTCTGCAGCCAAGGCAATGTCAATCTTCCCTCAGGTAACTCTAGGAAGCAGATTTCCAAGAGGAAACCTGAGAAATCCATGTGGAAAAACCCTTGGAAACTTCCAGAAACACGTGGTGAGAGAAACTTGGCCAAGAACTGAGTTGCCGATGTCAGCAGGTAGGTGCTAGGTGTTGGCAAAATATAATATTCATTGTTGATGGCTGTACTCACAGCCTGGTGGGACCTGGGTCACTCAGGTAAAACTCACTAGATAAAGCAAGAAATTCGACAGCCGATTATTTTCAAATTCACTAGGAAGAATTCAACTGAATCCAAGAACAGGGAATGAAAGAAGTAAATGTAGTCCTGCTTAACAGCACGAAGATTCTGGGTTCTGACCTTGTTCTCGACCAGGCTGCCTTATTAGGGGAATTAAAGGCCACTCCTTAGAGTTTCCTTGGATACATTTATCCACCCCTTCTCCCTTTAAGTCAGATCAACCCAATCATACCACACAAAACCAAAGCTACTTTTTTGAAAGCTCCAGGTAGGCACGCTCCAGCAGAGACCACCAGGCAGACCAGCATGGTCTGCTTCCTTCCCCTCACTTAGCTCCATCCCCAGGGCTCCCCTACCCTTGGCACAGGCCAGAGGACATGAATCCTAGCCAGGATTCCTCAGATTCTTTGACCTTAGAGCTCAGTTCAATCAACCCAGTGCTTAATGAGAATAAATTGGAGGCTGAGTGGGTGCTGAGACAGCTTCCCTCCCCAAGGACATCTTCAAAAGATGAGAAGGACGAGGAGAGGTTCCAGTTGCCCTCACTGGGCACAAAGTCGGTGCACCACTGGTTCTCCTAGAGCCCATCAAGAAGCAAGCTCCAAAGAAAAAGAGAACAGTGTCCTTCCGTCCCCCAGGGAGTCTCTGAACAAAGATGCAGCTTATCTGTAAGCCGTGTTCTTACCGAAGTTCTAGAATCACTGTTCAGTTAGAAGAGTGACTGCCAGGCTCTGACAATGTCTAGAGCATGCAAGGACAGCTGGTGGTCCTTCAAGAGCTAAGAGCTGGCTGGCCACGGTGGCTCACGCCTGTAATCCTATCACACTCTGGGAGGCCCAGGTGGGAGGATCACTTGAGCTCAGGAGTTCGAGACCAGCCTGAGCAAGAGCGAGACCCCATCTCAACTAAAAATAGAAAAATTAGCTGGGCGCAGTACTGCACGCCTGTAGTCCCAGCTACTCAGGAGGCTGAGGCAGGAAGATCCCTTGAGCCCAGGAGTTTCAGGTGAGCTATGACGACACCACTGTGCTCTACCCAGGGTGACAGAGTGAGATACTGTCACAAAAAAAGAGCTAAGAGCAGATGCCAGTCCAAGAACTAGGTGATGACCCTTGAGGAGGGGCAGCTCAATCCAGACCTCTAAGAAAGAGGACCAGGAACCTGACACACCTCACAGAGCCCTGAGCAGACCCCACCTTCCCCGTCCCTGAATGGAGGGAACACCCGAGAAGTGGAAGTAGGTCATGCCAGTGAGGGGCCCTTGTCAAAAAGATTCCTCATCCGGGTTCTGGAACAACTTTGGAGAACGGGGCAAAATTTATTTTGAGTGGTGTAGAGCTTGCAACCTCATAGAGCTCTACAGTAATTTATCCCTTACAGGACTATGAGAAGAAGTGATATACTACTTTGGAAAAGGTTAGAAAGTCTCTACTAAAGATAAGCATAAATATTTATGCCCTGTGACCCAGAAATTCTACTCCTGTGCACATGCCCAGGTGAAAAAGTGCTTGTGGCCACCAAAACACACATACAAAAATAATCACAGTAGCGTTACTCACAATAGCCTGAAACTGGAAGCAACTAAAAAGTACAGCAACTGTCGAATAGATTAATAAATGATGATGTGTTCTGGCAACAGAATACTGAACAGCAGTGGGGGAAAAAAGAACTGTTGCAACATACAAAACCACGGAGACTCTCACAGACGAACGCAGCCAGAAGCAAAAAAAGTAAATATGGTGTGATTTCGTTGACATAAAGTCAAAAACAGGCAAAACTCATCGATGGTGACAGAGGCCTGAAAAGTGGTTGCCTTTCTGGGAGGCAGGAAGGGGTTGCCTGGGACGGGACAGGTCTGCATCTCAGTGCGGACGGCGGGTGTGAGGGATATGCAAAGTGTGTTGAGCTAGCACACTTACAGGCTGCGCGTTTTCTACAGGTTAGTTAAACTTCAATAAAAACGAAACAAAGGGGATGTTTGTTTTTCAAAATAAAATAATTAGGAGTGTGCCTATTAGCATATGGGACTCACTGAAAATCAAATGACAAAAAGCCAACTAAGTATTTAAGGGAGTCATAGAGTGTGGGGTTAAAAGGGTCCACGGCTGCCCAGTGAGCCAGCGGCAGGCTAAGAAAGTGGCTCCTCCCTGAGGAGGGCGCATGCTCTAATGCCACCTGCACGTGTGGCTACGGAGGGTAACGGTAAAAAAAGCAAACGCTCCCAGAGGGAGAGCCAGTGGCCTGGGAAATTATCCCTTGGAAGCAGAAGTGAGACAACCAGCTGCACAACCTAGGCTCCCCCTTCTGATGGGAGCAATTAGCGTGGTCATCTCTTTTCTGTTCCATGTTGTATGTTGCATGCGTGCGGGGTATGCGTGTAATTCGCCATGCAGTGGGTGGGTAGCTCTCTCTCCACACACAGCAAGAGAAGCTATATGCAGAAATGACACAGATATTCTCCCGAGATCCTGGGCTTTGGGTTTGATGTCATGGCTGGACGGTAACCGCAAGGGGTGGAAGCTATTATCATCTCCATTTTAAAAATGAAGAGATGGGCCGGGCGCGGTGGCTCACACCTGTAATCCTAGCACTCTGGGAGGCCAAGGCAGGAGGATCGTTTGAGCTCAGGAGTTCGAAACCAGCCTGAGCAAGAGTGAGACCCCGTCTCTACTAAAAATAGAAAGAAATTAATCGGACAACTAAAAATATATAGAAAAAATTAGCCGGGCATGGTGGCGCATGCCTGTAGTCCCAGCTACTTGGCAGGCTGAGGCAGGAGGATCGCTTGAGCCCAAGATTTTCAGGTTGCTATGAGCTAGGCTGATGCCACAGCACTCTAGCCCAGGCAACAGAGCAAGACTCTGTCTCAAAAATAAAAAATAAAAAATAAAAAAAATAAAAATGAAGAGATGGAGGCTCAGAGAGGTTTAGTAACTTAACCAGCATCACAGAGCTAATACATGCTGGAGGCAGCATTCTACATGGGCATTTTGGCTCCAGCGGCATCTGGTGGATGGTTCCATACAAACTGGAAATTATATCATCTGGGGCTTTAAATATTATAAATATTACATAACCTGTGTTCACCAGTAAATCCATGACTAATAACCCCATCTGATGTGCGAAAGTACATTACCATGTTCTTTCAAAGCTTAAAAGATTTCTAGAAATACTTTAGAGAGGGGCGCTGAGGAAATGGTCAGCAAGAGAATTTCGCCCAAGATGAAGACGGTCCAGGGCTGAAGCCAGAGGAAGGAATTCAGACGCCCTGGGGTGGGTCAGGGCCAGAAGCTGCGCAGCTGGTTGCCCTCACTGCCACCATCTGACCTCTGCCCCAGGCGTCTCCATAAGCACAGGTAAGCGCATCACTGTCCTTTCTAAGTAAAACAAAGCAAGTCTTCCAAAAGGCATCCCTGGCAGCAACGTGAGCAGAAGGCACTGCACCAAAGCACGCAAAGGGCTTGCGAAACCTTTGCAAGCCTGCACGATCTCCGAGACACCTGGCGACACTGCCTTTGACAACTCAGTCCCAAATCATCACTGGTGGCAGAGGGGATGCCTCTCGAAATGCCAGATCGCCTTGAGGACGCTAGAGAGCGTCAAGATTTCTTCCTACTTGAATAACCTTGGGACTTCCGGAGCTAACACAAGATGACAAGTGTTGATTCAGCCAGGAGCGCAGCCTTTTGTCAGACACCTTCTGTTTGCTCTGGGTGTTTTTGTGGCTCTTCAGAAATGGAAAACAGCACTTTCCTTTTCATTCTTGTCCCACTTCTTGGATTGCGTACGAGGGAAGACTTTGCCAGGAACCTCTTTGCAAGGAAAGCCAAGTACATAGAAGCAGATTCCTCTTCAGAAGGACAGGGCACCTGCCTTTCCCATGGAGACAGGTGGATGCTTACGGCAGGCTTTGGGGCAGCCACAGGGCACTGGCAGGGGCCCTCTGCGGTTCTTTTCACAGGCAACCATGTTCAGGTGCTTGTGTGGCAAGCTGCCAGCTCAAGGGCTAATTAATTAAAGGGCTCTCCTTGCCAGGGATATTGGCCATTTTGACATCTCAGTTGGACACTTGAGCTTACGAAGGTTCGGCTTTGGAAGAGCAGCTCTGACTTTATATCACGTCTGATCTCCCCAGTGGGAAAAGCTAAGTGCCCAGAGTTGCAATAATCATGTTAAGTACCAGTTTCCTTTGCCAAAAAACAGTGCACTCTTTTCTTTATCCTTCCCCTGAGGAAAACTCCCACTGAGTCATTTACTGGGTTCTCTGCTTATCTTGCAATTCCACACCAGCAGTACCATTTTTTTTTTCAACATATGTAGGCAGTTCTGCAAGCCTGCATGGTCTGTGGTTTTAAAGGAGATCATTAAATGTAGGCTCGGCCCCAAACAGAGCAGGACAGGACTCATGATCTCTCGTAACAATATTTAAAGTGCTAGCAACACTGCAAAGTGATCTCACTGGTTTCCACGGGCAGACAGGTCCTTGAGAAGGCCATTCTCCAGCCCCTCACTCAGAACATAGTCCTTGGCCACCAAGCAGACAGAACCTATTCAGTAACCCAGAGATGCATTTAGGATGTTGCCCTAGCAAGAGTCCAGAATGGAACGGGTAGAACCAGTTAGCAGTTCTCCCAGGGAGGGTTATTCACAACCTTTCCTCTGCTGTCAGAGCATTTCATTTGCACATTTATGATAGAGCTTACCTGTTGTGATTTAGTTTTCCAAGTATAGTTTTATCTCCCCCCAGTAAACCATGAGCTCGCTTATGACAGGGATCCATTAGTCTTTTATCCTCTAAATAATCCAAGAGAGACCTTCAATATATATTATATGATTAATTAATGGGATGTAGGTGAATTCAAACCATCCACTCAGCCAGGGCCTAAAGCAGATTTGAATACATTTGGTGTGTGTTGGGGGAGGGAAGGGTGGAAACAACTTACAGCTTATACTTATTCACCTGATATATCAGGTCAAGGAAGGAAGGAAGGAGCAGAGAAAACTAAATAGAGAAATAAGAAAAAGAGAATGAGGAAAAAAAAAAGAAAAAGATTTATGCAGTTATTGAGATGCACACCTTAGAAAGTACAGTTGCAAAAATACCTAGTGATAGGTTGTATCTATTTAAAAAACCAAACATAGGCTCTTTTCCTAACACAAAAAAAACCTCATGTGGTCAAAGCCACAGTAATGGCAAAATGCTAAAAAGCTAAATCTTTTTGTTAATCCTTGAAATGAATGTTATTTAAGCAGCTACAATCTCCGTAAATATAAGCAGCTTCAGGTGTCCAGCTAAATTTGCCTAATCCAACACTTATCTCTGCTTGAGCTTAGAAACGTAAAACTTAAACCATCAAAAACAGGCTGCATGAGAATTTAGTAAAAGGTGCAGAGCTTGTCCAAAGGGAAAAGGCAGAATATCAGGATCTCTGGAGACTTCGGACTTCATAAAATGTCACAAAATCTACCTCTAGCTCTCCAGACTTTTATAATAAAATAGCTAAATTAGCAAAGCTTTTGTGATTTTAGGACGCGTCCCTGAATCCTCCACCTTTTTGATAGTGTTACTATTGTTACTGACAAAATTAAGACAAGACAGTGTGAAGTATATAGTCCAAGCAGGAAACAACGTATACACAGTCTGCAGCATATTTTCACAGATATGTTTCACTGGCGTCAGATAACATCTTTAAAACATCACTAATTAATCCGGTGGGGCTCATTTTCTGTCCACATTACAGCAATCTCATATTCTCAAAGCATTTTGCAATTGCCCCTGACCTAATTTATTATCAATAACTGAAGGCCCGCGGTATATCAAACCTGATGTCTGCTCAATGCTTCATATGACTTCGAATGACAGGCAAAGATAATTTCTTCCAACCCCAGCTAGTCAGTAGCCATTTTGCTGCTTCATAGGAAGAGCCTGTTGGAGAATAAAAGCAAAACCCAGGAAACATAACCAACGGTGAAGAGAGAGAGAGAGAAATTCCTAATCACGCCACTTAAAAATCTGGGTCCGGTCATGCCCGAAGCCAATCATTCCTGGACTTTTTCAATGATGTAGGTCGTTTTCCCTAAACCGGGTTGAGGTCGTTTATGGCATTTATAACACACTACGGGGTCCAAATTCCCACAGTGCGGGGGCCTCCGCGTGGGAGTGGATTGACACCAGCCCTCCGGAGGAGAACAAGTATGCACAGCTCCACTCACGGGGACAAACCAGTAACACAAAAAGCATCTCCCGGGCAAGGGCTAGGCCACCTTCAGGATCCCGGTGCTTGGCCTCAATTTACCTACGTTGTCTTTTTGTGCAAGAGGAAAGCTGACAGGTAAAAACTGCATTGCGACACGTGACCTGATGAAATAAAATGATGCTATAACAGGCAGAAATGTCAGCCCTCGCCCCCTCCGCCAGGCTCAGCCAGTACGCTGGACGTCGGTTTGCAGTAAGCAAACCCCGTTTTACAAGACCAGGCACTTCCGTCGAGTTTAGCTGAGCAAAAGGGAAAAAGAAAAGGAAGCAACCTGAGCAAACCTCTGCCAGGCACAGTGTCCGATTCCATTCTTGCCACATAATATGCATTTACTAATGAATTAATAAGTAATATTAGTATAATTAATACTCACAAATGAGTTGATCCAATAAATAAAAAAGAACTCTCACACCGACCTGAAACTCTATTACACCGTAAGTGAAAACTACCTTGGAACCCTCTTACGTTCTCTGTAAGTGGGTAAGGAAATAACTTGAACTCCAGAGTCAGTCCAGATTCGAATCTGGGCCCAGATGACCTCGGACAAGTTAATTAACCTCTCTGTGCCTCCATTCCATCATCTGGAAATGGAGACGGTAATAGACTGCGCCTCATAAGGCTGTTGGGAGGATAAAGCGTATTAATCCCTATAAAAGGTTTATTGGTGACTGGCACTTAGTAAACCTTCAAGGAATGTTAGCTTTTATTATTTCTATCCACCCAGCCACACTGGCCTCACCCTCCTGCGTGTGCTCCAGGCACACTCTGGTCCCATTTTCTCTGCCTGGGACGCTCTTCTTCCAAAGACCTGTGCAACTAAATCCCTCATCCCGTTCGACCAAACGACGCCTTCTCTATGACCGACCTATTTCAAATTGCAGCCTGCCCCTACCCCAAGAGCCTCCAAACCCCTTATTTTTTCTACTTCACGTTCTAAGATAACTATATAATGAATTTATTTACTATATAATGAATTTATTTTGGAGTATCGTGTATTATCTGTCTCTTCTGCCAACAGAATAAGTTGTAAGATGACAGGAATTTTTTTTATCCGTTTTATTCACTGATGTGAACTGGGATTGAACATAGTAGCTCCTCAAAAAAATACACATCGTTAAATGAATTACTAGTACTACTGCTGCAACCGCCACTGTTTTTCATCATGGCAAGTAATGAAACCGTCAAGTTTTAGAGCTAGAAATGACCACAGAGGTCACCTCTAAGACAACTCCATTTGGAAAGAGAGAAACAGCCCTCTGTCTGACACACTGTGTCTTGCTGGCCGGGTCCTGCCTGAGGCTGCAGGAGGACTCACAGGTCCAGGCGCCGTCTGTGGCAGGCCTGGGTCCCACGGCGTGGTCTGCACACAGGCTCCTTAATCTGGCAGGTCTGAGGTCACCCTTACCCAGCTGCCTTATGTAGTGGTTGGTCTGAGCAATGATTTAGGAGATGATAGCAATTATCGAAGTGTAGAATTAAAATAATAAAGAAAAACAATAAACGTGGGTGGGGAGGAGAGAGAGATGGGTTGCTTTTGCTGACACAGATCATTTATGTAAACAGAAGGAAAAGCGCAGAGCTAAGCCGCTAAATCATAGGCTGCAATTAGCCCGATTGTAGAGCGACTCGGCCCAGTTTTGAGCAACAATAGCCGGAGTGATCATTCTTAATTGAGGTAAATTAAGCATCCTGACTGCTCCCCTTTTATAAAAAGAGTCGCAAACCAGTACCGAGATCCGAATTATGCAAACTCTGCTCTATTCTTCACACTGATGCATCTTTTAATTTTTTTCTGCTTCTTTTCACATCGAGAGCACTTTGCTGCAGACTAAGAAAATGAGATAAAGTACAGTCGGCCCTCCATGTCTGGAAGTTCTGTATCCCTGTAAACACAGTATTAGAGGGATGCGGAACGCAGGGATGGGAAGCGCCAGGTTTTTAGTATAGAGGCTTTCATAGGGCTGATTGTGGGACTGGATTGCGGGGAGAGGGTTCTGGAACCAACGCTCTGTGGGTACCAAGCAACAACTGTCTGTGATGGAAGCTCGTCCTCCAGAGCATGCATGTGTGTGTGTGTGTGTGTGCATGTGTGTGTGTAAGTATGTGCGCGTGTTCTTAAATAACTACAGCCCAGTCTTGATTATGTAAGATTCTGGAAAATCTGAAAGGTAAATCAGTAACAAAGGAAGAAGGAAAACTTGCTATAGTACCCTGAGGCTCAATAATATAGCAGCCAAGAAGAAAAAAACTCCAGAACCACAAGGGAAACACAATTTACATCCGAAAGTCCATCATAATGTCTTTAATACTTGACCAAAAAACAGGCAGAATCAAGCCAGTGATTATGTAGCTGAACACAACACAGTTTGTGGCATTTGCCCACAAAAAATATTGCAAAGAGAAAACGGTATAATAATCAAATGTCCTTTTGCATGTATAATTTGCAAGATTAGTCAACTCCTCTCTATTCTGGTAGCCCTTCAAACTAATTTGGCAATACAGAATTGCTGTGAGAAAAACCCATGTTTTATTTGTAGCTCAAAATAGTTTTTCAGGTGTACTGCTAATTATGACTGTTTCCAATGTGTTCCCGAATCACAGACTGCAAAGGTCATACTCTTGAAACTTGTTTTTGTGCAGATACAGCCACGATAATTACAGCTCAAAGGGGATCAGAGCAACGTATTTCGTGACTTTTGCCCTTAACTGTTTTCCTTCTTATTAGCAATTTTACTGCTACGGACGATGACTGTGTTACACGACCCATGGATCTAAATGTGCTATTTATTCTAAAGTGACAGTGACAATTGCAGCAGCTGCTGGGAGAAAACATGCTCTAGCACCGGCAGAGGTGTGGTTAGCAGCAAGGCCCAATTCGCCAAAACGCCCACACCCCAAAAGGCACCAGGAACTAGCAATGTGATTCTGTTGCGAAATTTTAAAAATTGGAATCATTAAACTTTAAACTTAAGATCGCTACATTTTACTTAATGTAAATTATAATTATACCACAACAACAACAACAACAATAAAGATTGTAATTTATTCCTTGATTCTTGCTTAGGGGAGGAGCCGTATGAAAGCAGGCGACGCATTTCTTCTGGTCATGAGACTATTTTCCACAGTCAGTTTTAATCCTGCCAACTAGGACTGCCTGGTTTGACCTTGGGTGTATGTGGCTCTCTCTTTGAAAAACTCATTATCGTAAGCCTAAGAATCAAAACTTCCTGGCCTAGGGATACAACACTGCAACATCATGGAGGAATCACCAGTATGCGCTTTACTCAATCATCTCCATGGCGACTATACGAAGAGCAAAAAAAGTACACATTTCCATCCTCCAGCCTTTGAAATGCTTCCTGTCAATGAGGGGGAAGCCCACAGCCCACCTGCCCACACTCCCGGCTCTATCCGGCACACCAGATATTCACACCGTGATAACACATGATACCTCTCCAACATACGGTAATGCCGATGGTCAAAAGGGATGAACATTTAGAAAAGGCAATGGATTTATATTTATTTGCGGGAGAGGAAACTTTATATTTTATTTTGTGTCTCTAAGCAGGTTCTAAGGTATTTTTTCCTACCTGTGAATGTTCTAGGTGCTGGCATTAGAAGATACACAAAGAGGGGACATTCTTTCCCTTTTCTTTCCCACCACAAGCCTTCTTCTGGAGGCCTTTGGAGGAATAACACTATGCCAAGGTGAATTAACAGGCATTATTAAATGTCTACCACGTGCTCAAATTTGCGAGAGGTGTTGGAGACACAGGAAGTACGTTCATCGTGCAGTACTGTTGGGAAGGTGTTATGCTCCCTTTTTTAGGAAATGCTTTGCGTCTACAGAACCGGAATCTATAACAATACTGAATTTGAATGTATTCTAATTCTTAAGAATTAGAATTATTAAGAATTCTCTTAAGAATTAGAGCACCTTATGAGGGTATGTCTCCAGTGCAACTACAGTGCAACCTTTTTCCAAATGCTAACATTGATGTACTTTCCTTGATACTGTTGCTCTTGTAAAGCAAAAAGATAACACTGGACTCCAGTTATTGTCTGGCAAGCACAGGAGTGAAATAATAATGACCAACACCTACTGAGACACTGTCCTAAGAGTTTTACGTGGGTCCACATATTCGATCCTTGTAACAATCCTGTAGTTTGAGATCGTTATTTGTCTCATTATACAGATGAAACCAGTGAGGCACAGAGAGGCTAAGTTACTTGGGCGGAGCTGCACAGCTCACGGGTGGTAGGGCTGGGACTCCAGTCGCAGGCACGAAGCCCCAGAGTCTGTGCCCTTAACCACTGTGCCACACTGCCTCTGAGGAGGAGAGGATGGGAAAAGGCGATGATAAAAACCAAAACCAGGCAGTAAGAGCTGAAAGAAGAGCACACTGAATCCAGAACCACCTATCCTTGCCCCAAATATTGCACGTGAGCACCGGCAGCTCTTTCTTTGCCACGGGAGTAAGAGGAGGAGATGGGAGGAGGGAGAGATGGTGGAGGGGTGGAGAGAGGGGGAGACTGCAGCGACTCCCCTCCGCTCGACACCACGCAACTTTCCTTCCTGTAACTTAGTGGCCTGTGTGGGCGCATGTGAAAACAAACAGGCACTTTGTAAATGTGTATATATCTGTGTCCAGCAGACAGCCCCACAGCAAGTCAGCAAAACAGCACTCTCACAGAAATGAACCTTCACTGCTTCCAGAAAACTCTATCTTAAAAGTAAACAGCATTTGAATTTACTCGAAACGATACCCTTCGCTGTGACTGCCCCAGAACATGGGATTCTGTCACTCTGGAGAGGAGCCGGGGACTTTCCTCGATGCTGACAGGGTTGACTTCGTCTGTGCGCCCTTCTCGGGGCATGGGAAGAAGCCACTGCGACCCGCCAGCCTGGAAATGCTGCCAAGAGGCTGGGAGCCCTGGGAATCCGCCCCGCCAGCTCCGTGGAGGTCGAGGAACCCACCGAGACGTTAAGCCCTGGTCTTTAAAAGCAGCAGCAGTTGCAATATAGTTGCAGAAGGCTGAGGAACCAGCTATGAGTTAAATGTCTTAACGACTGATATTACTGTTTTGGGCTGTGTTTACCAAGAGACCTGCTCATCAACGTGGATGAAAAGTTTGAATCTTCCAATAGCCCACTACATCCTACGTTCTTAATCACCTCCTTCTGGAGGAACATTGCCTTGCTTTTATAGCATCACTGAAGCCTACTAGAAAGGGAACTTCACCCAGTGGCTGGGAGACCACAGGTCACATGCTCTGCAGACTCACATCCTCGCTCACAGCGGAGGGGACGCAAGACAAAGCCAAGGGTCGGAAGGAAGAGATCACGCAGACACCATAACCCCACAAAATTACTGCTGCCGACACACGGGTTTCCTTTGGGTTTCCACATATTCTAAAACCGACACTTTTTTTTTACATGATGGGAATACATTTTCTAAATATTTTTTCTGAACTATTTTTTTAAATAGTTTTTTAAACCAAATCTTTCTTAACTATTTTTTTAAGGTTGTCATTTATGTGGGTAAGATATCAGAAGAGCAGAGAGAGAATACAGAGAGTTCTAGAATCAGAGCCCCCTTCCCAACAATCGGGTGCAATAAACCACCAAAATGCTAGCTGAATTTAAAAACAAACTTCCAGCCTGAGGAACCTATTTCTCTGACTGCAGACAGAGATTCTGGGTGGGATTGTATTTTACTGTTGGTAGACAGATTACAGTCAGACGAAGCAGAGCATTTTGATGTCAAAGTGAAAAAAAACCACTGTTTTTCGTCTTCAAAGTGATTTGCGAAACAGACATCCCTAAACTTTAACCCATCGCTGGGATTCATCTCACCCCTGACCCTCGCCCCATCCATCACCCTCGCCCGTCCGTCACTCCGCCTGCTCTGACCTGTGCCCCAGGGGCAGGAGTCACGGGCCAGAGCGAGCCTCGGAGAAGGGGCGAGGGTATCTCTTCCGCACGTTCCTCTCCAGTTAAAGTGGTGGAAGTCCCATAGTGCTGTGTCAGAATGTCCCTGCACAAAAATTGCAGAGTCAAAATAAAATAAATAGGTCCAAATAGCTCGCACTGAGAGGTGTAAAAGTATCAAGACACAAAGATACAAATGTCAACAAACATAAAGAAGGGGGCGTGAGGCACTGTGGAGCACGTGTCAACAACCTAAGTAGCGTGGGATGGAGAGGTTGTAGAGGGAAGAAATGAGATACGAGTTAGGCCTGTCCTCTAACAGTCTGGCATGGGCTTCCTGTGCGCCCTGGAGTAAGCCATTTCGTGTCTGGGCACGTTAGTTTTTCCCCTGTAATGTGTTAACAATAACAACCACCTTGCAATAGGAGGCGCTCGATAAATGATCTTTAATGAATGAATATATCTCGCCTAGATGTTTCTAGGTTTTCCAAATTAAAAGTAAACTGGTCTTTGGCTGAAAATGAGAACAAGGGATCTCATAACTCTATAAAGCAGTGTTTGGAGGCAGGCTTTGCGGGATACGCCATCTCGGGCTAAACAAAACACTGCAATCTCCCTAGCTATCCATTCGCACCTTATTTTGGTGCAGAAATAGACTTCATAAATAAATCCTGAATATAAGTATTCTTTTCTCAGCTCCTGTGAAAAGGGGGGGGAAAAAAAAGAACCAAATGGCTTTTTAGAACAAAATGATCCCAGAATAACCTCATACTAATCGATAATCAAGTGTACAGCAAATCCATTTTTTTTCTTATTTCAGAATATGACAGGGGTACAAAAGTTCTGGTTCCACGAATTGCTTCTGCACTGCTTGAGACAAAGTCCACAGTCTTCTCCCAGCTCTTACACGTTAACTGTCCTCAAGACGCTTATAAACCCTCCACCTTTTCACTCTATACCCCTCTCTGGGCATCTCCCCCGTTCCCACTCTTCCAATCATTCTCTGTACGCATATTCTTCTCGTATCCGTATATCCATCCCTGCGTGCTTTCCGGAATTATCAATCGACATGCCCAGCTGTTTGCTGGGCATCCTTACAAGGAGATCTTACAGACACCACAAAATTGACCTGTAGCAATCTGCACTCACCGACTTCCTCCCAAAACCTGGTCTTCCGTTAGTGCTTCCTGTCTCAGAAAATCGCACCCATATTCTGTCTGTGGCCAATATCAGAAATCTGGAAATTGTCCTTAGCTGCTTCCTCTTTCATGTATCCAAACTATCATATCATACCTGGTTGATTTTATCAGCCAAATATTTCTTGATCTCCACTGCCATTATTCTGGTTCTGGCCCCTACAATCTCTTGCCTGGATTATAACAGTAACCTTACCCCTGGATTAGGTTAGGCTCGCCTGATATGAGGTCTTGTAAAATCCAAACTTAAAAAAAATGTCATCCACCCCAATTTTGCTAATTACATGATTAACGACTGTCTATACTTCTACGAGGGTATGCGTGAGTCACGTATCGTGCATACGTGACTTGTTCACCGTGATAATCCAGTGCATGCCATACAGCGGGTGTTTAGTGAACACCTGTTAACTGATTGGAGGGATAAAAGTGAAATCATAGAAACAGACTATGTACTCTCATTCCTGTACGACACAGAACCGGGAGAAGGAATAAATAAGCTGGATAACAGAACTGGGTTGATAAATTATCTTGACTGATCAAAATGTTTTAAATGAATAGGAATAACTATAATGGCCTATATTCATATTCTAAGAATCATTTACATAAATGTAAAAGAGTCATGATTTAACAGCAGCTCATGTGAAAATGTCTTAAGGGAATGTACAGGGACTTCAGACTTCGCATGGCCAACAGAAGGATATGGCTCATAAATGGAAACCGATGCCATCTTACAGTGTATCAGTGCTATGCTCAAGAAAACCTATAGCCTGTCCTCTCTCTGTAACCCACACCTCACGCTGTGCCTGGCATATACCAAGCGTGTAAACAGAGCTTGTTGAATAAAGAATGAGAAGTCTCGTGATGCCTTATGCCAGATAGACCACACCTGGAGAATGACACACGATTCTTGACATCAATAACAGAGACTGTGCACAAAAAAGGATAACCTGATCTAGAAGCTATAATAACAACAGCTAATAGCTAAGACAGCACTCACTATGTATTGGTCATTGTCGTGAGCACTTTATGCATATTAATTCACATACTATATGAGGTAGGTAAGATATTATTCCCATTTTACAAATGATAAAAGTGAGGCACTGATAGTCACGTAAATAGTAAATGGCACATAACCAACCCGAAGTCACATAAACAGTAAGCGGCAGAGCCAGGCTTCGAAACCAGACAACCAGATCCCACAGTCCATGTTCTCAGAAATCAATCACATCAATGTGCTACTAGAAATGAAGAAGGAAAATCATTAACCCAGGAATGGGATAGGGAGGAGATTCAGGGAAAAGCACGTTAACTGGTTTCATACTTGAGTATTAAGAACCAGATAGAAATCTGAAGGAGGCAGATATTGGCTCAGTAAAACGAAGAATTCTCTAATACTTTGAATCGTCTCACTAATGTAGTCAGGCTCACTGGGTTCCCTGTCAACAGAATACTCAGATACACGGGCTAGATGTCCATCTATAAATGATGTTAACGGCCAGAGATTCCCTAAAGTTCCTTCATTCTCTAAGGCATCTACAACTCTAAAAATAATGCATGGTCCTCATTCTCAGGCAGCCCACAACTCAATGCAGAAAGCAAGACAAACATAGCAGAATTCAATCTCAATGGAGATTCAATAGGTGATTAAAAATTATCAAAATAACGAAATGGATGGTATTTAGAGCAGTGGGCCCTCACGCCACCTTTAAAGATAAATATCCCTGCTACCTCCTTCCGTATCAAGCACCATTAGAGACGGAAACGGCACAGCGGACGATGTCATGGTGTAAAGCCCTAAAAGTAACTAACACATCATGCACAGGCCAACTCTTCATGCACCTGGTTTTCCACAGCAATAGAGAGTGTCAAAGAATTTATTTGAATTGTGTGGACTGTGAAATCACTTCTCCCCCCAAGAAGGAGAAGACCTAGTTAAAACTGAGATTAAAGAGGTGGATAAAAGTGACCCCTGGCCTGCAGAAGCCAGAAGTTAGACACGCTGCCGTAGCAGGCTGTCCTCAGACGTGATCTGTTACAGGGACGTCCTCCATCAGACGCTAGTGAAGCTAATCCTTTTGCAGAGCATGACAGCTTCTCCAGCTTGACTGTGGCGAATCCAAACCAGATTTCTATGTTGCGATCAGCTTTCACAACACAAAATCATTTTTATATTGCATTGGGTTTAAGTTCACTAGGTTTAGATTTGCAAACAAGGATATAGAAGCCTGCAATTCAGTTTATACAACATGCCCTGAACTCCCGATGCTCATCTTGCAGAATGAAGTGTCAGGTGATAGTGAGGTAGAAACAGATGGAACCAAACCAGAGCGTCTCTAGAACGAAATGTGTCAATACAATCGCGGAGTTTCCCATCCTTAAAATGAACCATTCACATTTCCATCTCTGAAGAAAAAGGGCCATAATAAAGCCACCAGAACATTCTCATTGACATCATAGCTTTTCAACTGAGCATCACCCACTCTGCGGCCTCTGTTACCATGACAGCGTGCTGGAATTCGTGGGTGCTGACTTACCTTTTTGCAGTCAGATGAGGACTTCTCACCGGCCAGTGTGCTAAAGATGGAGGTCTGCAAAACAGGAGAGCGGAAAACACATTAGAACTGTCAAAGTCCAATAACATTGACCTTTCCTTGTTCATTTCCAATCCAAGGTGGGCGCTACCTCCTGTGACCTCTCTGGATTTTAAAATGTGTCTGCCCTTCACTGTTCCCTCCAGCCACCCTGCCCAAGTTGGAATACTCATTATGAACCAACAAGTACTCAGTCAGGTAAGGACTCTTACTTATCTTCATTTTACAAACAGGGTAACAGAAGCACAATTAGGTTAATTGCCAAGGATTACATACCTTGGATATGTTATTGCTCTTGGTTGCTTACTTTCTTTTGTTTGCTATTAAAAACTATGCTGCAATAAACATTCTTGTGTATGTGTATATATATTAATATATACATGTGTACTATATACGCATAATGTACATAAGTACGCATATGTACATGTGTGTACATATATTTATACTGATAATTTTATTTTGGTTGAATAGGGTCAAAAAATAAAAGAAACGTGTAACAAAAAAATACTTTGGTGTAGCTGGAAGATATATATAAACTTTCTCCCACTCTCTCCTCATATAACGTCATAAAAATATTTACCACCTCACCTGGGGTTTGGTTTTGTTTTGGAACAAGCATTGTGTGAAATGTCCTCATGACTCGTGAGCACCATGTCACGAGAGGCCTCAGGGTTCCTGCTCAGAGTTCTGCTCCGAGAGGAAGGCAAAGACCGAGTGAGACTTGGCCACTGCAGTAGTCCCCTTACCCAGCCCAGTGCCTGGCATGAAGGTCTCCAATAAATATGCATGGAATACATGCAAAAGAAATAACATCAGGCAAAAGCGCAACCCTTATCCCAAAGCACTGTTTTGGAAGCACAACGCTGGAAAAGCAGCCTCACACGTACAGTACCGTAAAGGGAAGCTCAGGGAGATAGGAAGGGAGAGAGATGAAAGACTCCTAAATAATGGTGAAATACACCTTCTCTCTGTTTAGCGTACATCTATTGTCTATCAGCTACTTGGTTTGGCTAAACCAGAATTTTTCAGTTTCGGCCCTATGGACATCCTGGGCCAGATAATTCTTTGTTTGAGGAAGTGGGGGAGCGTGCTGGTCATTGTAGGATGTTCCGCAGCATCTCTGGCCTCCACCCACCTCAATCATGACAACAAATATGTCTCCTGACATTGCCGAAGGTTACCTGGGGGGCGAAAGTGTCCCTAGTTGGGAACAATTGGTCTAAACTCTAAAAGGGCTAATTATGAAAATGATCTTGATTTCTTGGCTAATATAACTAGGTTTTCTCTAGGAAACAGAAATCTAGGGCTGGAAATTTCTCTTCCTACTGCTGAATTCAAGTTCATTCTCTGATCAAAATGGGAGTCAGAATCTAAGGTGGACCCAAATTCTACCTACGGAAGACTCCAGGTGGGGGCAACGCGAGAGACCGTCACTGCCATTTTTAACTAAGCTTAAGACACCCCAGCACTGCCACCCCGGGGAGAGTGAATTAAGGGACCTGTCTGAGACTTCAGACATTAGTGCTATAGCCCCAGGGGAAATGGTCTTCGAAATTAAACACCACGATTCAACCTTTGAGAACAGTCTCGGGTGACCTGAGAAACACGTTTGGAGGAAAAACGAGAGTCAGAGATGGGTGAAATTAGCTTTACTAAAAAAATTAATACGCGTAGCACTAAATGTTGCACTGGTAGAAAGGAACCACTTGAACCAAAGAGCAAATGTACGGTGAATGCCCGATACCGGAAATGAGGGTAGGAAAGGAATGGTGTGGGTCGGTGGTGTCCAGATCCTTAACTCAGCCCTTTTCCAAGGGAATTTTACTTGTACGCTTGGCCAGTCTCATTTAATTCCCTTCAAAAGACTTTTTAACTGGCATTCCAGTTTCCTAATTGCAGCTATTGTAAATGACTTTGGGTGGGCTTTCCAAACCTTCCAATAGCATGTTCACTTTAATTACTGAAAATGAAAGACTCGAAACACGGTGACTTACCCATGCTGTGACCTTCTTGATCATCACATCAATATTGTTCTACTAAAGAGGAAACTCCTAATGAGTCACCTCCCTAAACTTGACACGATGCTGTGTTTGTCACAGGAGCACAAGCACAGAAAAGCACGATGACTTTTTTAGAGCACTGACTTCTCACCCTGTTAGTGGGGTGACCAGCGTGGGGGGAACAGTATTAAACACACACAGTTTTAGCAACTTCCCAAAATGAGTTCAGAAAGGTGAGGCCCCACTTCCGTCCATTTACATACTGATGCCTGAAAGTTCACTTAGGAGAGCTGTTTTTAGCAGCTCCGATAGGCTTCGAATCATAATAGACAAACTCAGCAGGGATGCTAAGGTCTTGGGGGCAGAGTCCCTGCAGAGGGGAAAATTGGAGATTTTGTGTATTACAGTTCATTGGTCTGTTACACCTTGATAGGAATGAGTTTATCAGACCCTCTCCAAAAGCATATTTTTATACTTTGGGTTTTTTGTTGTTTTTTTTTTTTTTTTTTGTCTATTTTTTAACAATTTCAAAAGCAGATTTTTTTTTTTTTTTGAGACAGAGTCTCACTCTGTTGCCTGGGCTAGAGTGCCGTGGCGTCAGCCTAGCTCACAGCAACCTCACACTCCTGGGCTCAAGCGATCCTCCTGCCTCAGCCTCCCGAGTAGCTGGGACTACAGGCACGCGCCACCACGCCCGGCTAATTTTTTCTATATATATATTTTTAGTTGTCCAGCTAATTTCTTCCT
>RJWJ010024463.1:0-24801 GCA_004363605.1 Indri indri | reverse complement strand
TTACCGTGAATTCCTGCAGAAGAATGGTGAATGGTAACAGAGAATTCTCTTGGTATACTCCAAAGAGGAAAAAAAAAAAGTAAAAATATTTTATCTATTAGAATCTAATTTTTAAGAAAATAGCACATACACATACAAAAAAAGCCTAAATATAAAAAGTGATCACTTGTGTCTTGTTGAAATTATAGCCAATTTTTTTCATCTGAATTTTTCAAATAATATTATTTTTTAAAGTTAAAAAAAAAACTGTTTTATTGGGATATAATTTACCCATTTAAAAGTGCACAACTCACCTTTTAGCATATTCGCAGGGCTGTGCAACCATCATCACAACCAATTATAGAACATTTTTGCCATGTTCCCCCAAATAAATGCTGTCCCCAAACAGTCAATTTTCATTTTCTCCCTACTCCAGCCCCAGCCCTAGGCAACCACTAATCCACTTTCTGTCTCCACAAATTTTCCCATTTTGGACATTCCAAATGTATTAAGCATGTTTTGTGTGTGGCTTCTTTCACTTAGCATGTTTTCGAGGTTCGTTTATGTTGTAGCACACGTTGGTACTTAATTCCTCTTACATTGACAAATATACATATCCATTGCATGGATATGTTACATCTGTTTTATTCATTTATCAGCTGATGGACATTAAGTTGTTCTTGCTTTTTGGCTATGATGAATAATGCTGCTATTAACACTAACACACAAAATTTTTGTGTGGACATATGTGTTATTCTTCTTGTGTATATAGCTAGGAGTGGAATAAAAACTAGAACCCTCATACGTTATTGGGAATATAAAATGGTGCAGCCACTTTGGAAAACGGTTTGACAGTTGCTCAAAAAGTTAAGTATAGAGTTGTCAGGTAACAAATGTCATTTAAAATGACATAGAAACAAAATATTTTCTATATTTTGAAAGCTGGATCAAGAAAATTTAGATTTTTGAATCCATCTATCTATCTGGAGGCTATGCTCTGGCATCCTTTACCTTTTTCTTTAAATTCCATCCTTACATGGAATTGGGCCTGCAAAAATCTTTTTTTTTTTTTTTTCGAGACAGAGTCTCACTCCGTCACCCCAGGTAGAATGCAGTGGCATCAACATAGCTCACAGCAACATCAAACTCCTGGGTTGAAGCGATCCTCCTGTTTCAGCCTCCCTAGGAGCTGGGACTACAGGCAAACACCACAATACCTGGCTAATTTTCCATTTTTAGTAGAGAGGGGTCTCACTCTTGCTCAGGCTGGTCTCAAATTCCTGACCTCAAGCCTTCCACCTCAGCCTCCCAGAGTGCTAGGATTACATGCCTGACCCACCATGCCCAGCCAGCAAAAATGTTACAAAGGGTTATGTTTACTTGGATTCATATAAAATTGCATCCTATATGTGGCATTTTAATATATTATTCTTAGCTTTTTTAAAAGAACCCCAATAATCTGCCATTTGAAAAATATTACTGTATGGTCTGTATGATAACTGAGAATTCATTTACCACATTGCTTACATTGCTTTATCTGAGTGGATTAGTCTTCCTGAGCTGCTATAATATAACAGAATACTACAGACTGGGTGGCTTAAACATTAGAAATTTATTTTCTCACAGTGTCAAGGCTGGAAGTCCAAGATCAAGGTGCTGGCAAAGTTGATTTCTGGTGAGGCCTCTCTTCCTAGTTTGCAGATGGCCACCTTCTCACCGTGTCCTTACCTGGGCTCTCCTCTGTGTGCACACTCCTAGCATCTCTTCCTCCTCTCATAAGGATACCGGTCCTCTAGGACCAGGGCCCCACCCTGATGACCTCCTTAATTACCTTCTTATTGGCCCTATTTTCAAATATGGTCATATTGAAGGTTAGAGCTTCAGCATATTAATTTCGAGGAGACACAATTCAGTCCATAATACTAAGGTACCATGTTATTGCTTTTATAGCTTACTGTCATAATGTAGATTTGATCAGCTAAAGAATGATACAGTTCTGCTCTATGGTAATCATAACTATATTACTCTTCTTTGCTCTAGCTGTGAGCAAATATCTTCAGGGCCAATGATCACGATTATGTGGACCGTATAACCTGAACACATGGGATTGGTTCTCTGCCACCCCTTCCCCTTCCATCTTCTCACCTCGGCAATAGCTGTCAATAACTACCTACTCCCATTTACCTTGCAGTAGCTATCTACTTTCATTTATTATATATGTTCCCCTATTTTTGATTCTTGCTTCTTCCTTCTTTTTACCAATATTTTATTATTTATTTTCTGGCTCTTAGATGCCTCAAATATTTTCTGAAACAAGGCAAAAATACATAAAGGAAAAAAAAATCCAAAATGAGCAGTCAATACAGTCAGAGAATGTGAATTATTTCAGGGACATAACCTAAGTCTGCATACACTTACAAGCTGTGTACCTTACACCTGCAATTTTAGTTTACGGTTTCCACTCTTTTTTCAGTTTTTCACTTTCCGTTTGAATCCCCCCATTAAGTAGAAAGTTAAAAGGTTTTTGAGGGAATACATTTCCATTCATTACAGTAAAAACATGTTGGAAGACTTTTATATGCAGGTATCAAAAGAATCACACTAGTGCTAACAAGATGGAATCGCATTATAATGTCATTTTTGCAGTACCAACATATTCTTTTTTCTAAAAGAACTGAGAGTAGTTTGGGGGGGAAGGATGAAACCAAAGACAGCGATCCCTCTCATTCTTTGCATACCTTATCCATATTTACTGCTGTGCCTGGCAGGTTTCCCAATTCCTGAAGGAAGACTGTCATGCCAAGAATTTAAAAGTCTCTCTCTCTCTCTTAACTTCATTAAATATCTTCCAAAGATATATAGGGCAGTATTGGAAAAAGAAAGAGAACCCAGATAAAAACAGAGACTCTCCTAATGGAATTCAAAGCTCGATAATATGTACTTTCAGGTGTAACTAATATTTACTTAAAGAACAAGGTAATTAGGGCAGATGATCTCCGACAGATGGGTAGGAACGTGGGAGCTCAAATACATGAGAAGTGTGAAACTAGCATTTGTTTAGGAAGTCATTGGGTAAATTAACTCACTTTTGAGTATCTCAAAGAATGTAACTTACTCAAAGAAAGAAGCTTTTTCACCAAGCAATAATCTATTGTATTCGTATAAAAGTAAAATGTGCATAAAACTTCATTGAAAACAAATAAAAGAATTTTCTGTAAAAGGGAAATGCACAATGACACAGGGTGTGATAAAAGAAAATAGAAGCACATGTCCAGTTCTGTCTAGGTCACTAATGAATTTGAGGACATTTCTAGAAGAGAATTGTGGATTTTAACTATAGATTTTATCAACCACATTAATATATAGTGCTATTACCACTTAAAGACATTACGTTGTGGTGAGAAGTGTACTAGAATAAGAAACAGAAACAGCTTGAGCCAAGGTCTAACTTTTATTTGCTCTGTGACCTTGAACATCTCACAATTTCCCAAAGCCCCAGAAATGTTTCCTATCTACCTGTCCCAGTTGTTTAACAATCGAAAGACAAAGGAGCAAAGGAGAAATATTAAAGCATTATATATTCAAAAGATAACACTGCTGCTATTGCTTTATGATTTAACATTATTAAGCTCTTATTTTTCAAGTGTTCTACAATGGCATACTTAAGACATGAAATATTTCTATATTGATTTTAAGGCTGCCACAGATCCATCTGTAACATGTACAAAGCTGACAAAAAGGAATTTCATTATCAGCATAAGTAAAAGGGTACTTTGAATATTTTAATGTGGTATAATCTAGGATTGAGAAGAGCAAAGCCATGCCCTCAGTGTTCTAAGCCTGCACAACACAGAGATGAATGAATCTACAGTAGCAGAGGCCATGTGACAAGACTGCTAGAGAATTATAATTATTTAGGAATTATGAAGAAATTATCATAGGGGACAGGAAAACCCTATTCCTTAGCTACCATTGCCTCATATTTAGACGAACCATTCCACAGAACATTCTAGAATAATATTTGGAAAACTGCGTCCTGTGAACCAACTCTGGCATGCTACCTGTTGTTGTAAATAAAGTCTTATTGGAACACAGTCATGCTCATTCCATTATTTCTATGGCTGCTACATTAGCAAAGTTGAGTATTTACAAAAGAAATTACGTGGTCCAAAATATTTGCTATCTGGCCCTTTATCAAAAGTTTTACATTAACTGTGAGTTTTTTTAACATTGACTTAAAATATTACTTACCTTGATTACTGAAATTTTGATGCCCCTTTAAATTTTGCATCTGAGTGCCTTGCTTGCCTCACTCTGGAGTCTGCCATCTCTCCTATACCAATTTTTTCCTTCCTTTACATAACCAATAAGCTGGAACCTCATTTGTGTGGAGAACTAGCACTTGCATTGGTATTCATCATCATTACCTACACTTATTTGTGGATCATCTTACCGCTTCACTTCCTTTGGAACTTGGCTTTTGGACTCTCAAGATCCTTTTCCTCATTTAGTAAACAAATAAAAAAAAAATAGCTTGTGAATTAAATGTATCAACTTTTATAACTATTGTTTCTGTCATGAGGTATGAAAAAAATATATCTGGCAACTCAAGTGACTTTATTGATTGATCGATGGATTGATTACCAGTTGCATTCACTCTCGCCTCAAGGGAAGAGCACATATAAAGCAATGATTTTTGCCCAGTGAATAAAACAAGTTAATATTTTAAAACATTATTCTACTATAGTTGTAATAATAATTAAGACAAGACTAGACTAAGTAGAAAACTGAGTAGTTAGCCAGTATCTAGCTGCTACAATGAAGATGAACAGATAATAAAGTAGCTTTTTAAAAAGACAAAAGGATAGGGAAGGATTCACTATAAGCTCCTCTGAAGGCTGGGGTTGGGTTTTACATATTTCAGCAGGTAGTAGAAAGTTAACGAGTATCTAGTAAATAAGTATAGGATCATAGTTGACATTTTTATGATTCCACTGTTAATTTCCTACTTAGTACATTTCTCGGCATCTCAAAGAAATTGACCAGGGTAAAAAAAAATCAATGGTGAGACTATGTTTTCTCCAAGTATTTGTCGTATGCAAAGGCCATTGGTTATTTGAAAATACAGAATTTTAGGATTTAAAAAATGAGCCATTTCAGTTCAGGTCTCCTTTCAAAATCAAAGTTGAAGTAGAATGGATGTGGGAGGAAAAGGAGCAAAAAGCCAAACAGTGAAAATAAACCTTCTGAATTGATTTAGAAAAGATATAATAAGCTGGACAGAGAGCATAAAAACCCTGCTGTATGGAGAATAACTCGCTGTCAGCTCCAGAGGAAGAATGAGCAATGTGCAGCCAGTGACAGATGTGCAGGAGGCTAGACGGTTGTCTGGGAGATAGGAGGTTAAGGAAATGACCGTGTTTGAGGCCAAATGACAACTAACCTCTTGCTCATTGAAAGAAATCAGCATGAAGGTTTGGAGAATGTCCTGAATTCCCCTCTATGTTTTTCGAATAGCTCCTGGCTTATTGTTATGAGAGCCCTGAGACTTACTTTCAATGATCATTTATCCAGACAGTTGAATTTTTTAATGAAATAACATTGCTCCTTTGGGAGAAGGACTTGAGGACAGGCAAGAGTCAGGGCTACAAGCAACTCCCACTATGAGAGGTGTTCCCCGAGAGCTGGCTGGCAAGCCATGCAAAAATGGAGCACTTACGCTTACCTCACCATGCATGGCTGGGAGACGGGGATTTCTTTAAGGTATTTTCTTTTTTGAGTCTACACCCTGTACCCCTTACCTTCACCTAAACGAATATAAAATAACTTGACACTGGAAAACTAACATAACAGTGACTATGATAATACGAACATTGTCTTGCCAATAAATTTTAGTACTATCTTAGTCTTTCTTAATAAAAAATAGTAATTCACAATGTTTATTTTCCGTGATTACCTCTAGATATGATTAATCTTGTTTTTGTATTTTAGGTGAGAATTTTCACATTTTTCATTTATATGCTATTTACTTTGAATCACATATTAAATGACTTTAGAGCACCTCCTCCATCTCCGCCATCTTCATCATTTCCTTAACATGATGAATGAATCCAGAATCAGACAGTAGATGGTGCTGTTATTTCAAAGACCATACAGTACCTGAGATTTCCAGATTCTCTCAAGACTACAGGAAACAAGGGAGAGAAAAGTGGAAACTTGCCTGATATAGTTTTCTGGTTTACAAAGGTTAGGGAGTGGGAAATTATTTTTTGTAGTGACCTATTCTGTCCCTTTCCCCCTTTCCGTGGTAATTAATGAATTCCTGCTCCCTAGAAAAGAAAAAAAAAAAAAAAACCCACATTTAATTTTCTCCTTGAAGCAGCGACAGTCACAGATGCTGTCGCTCATACAGACTGCCATTACAAACAGAAAGCAATTCGCAAGTGCTCAGCAATGCAGAAGATATTAAAATGTAAAACACATGAATGTGAAGTTTCCTTAAAACTACTGAAAAAAAAAGCTTTCTCTAATATAAAGCAATTTATATGTAAAACATCTGTAATCACAAAAGCACCTTAAATACAATATTCAAATGCAAGCAATAAAAACCCCCATATCTGACAATGATAAATCAACATATTAAAGGCTTGAGTCTCCTGGCAGCAGATGCTCTTTGAAAGAGAATTGGTAACAGATGTATACCATGGAGGGGGTTCCAACAGTGGTGACACAGGAAAGGGGCTGCGTGGAGCCAAAGCTACAGTTGGATCATGGAACCTGCAGCTAAAGCACAATTGCTGCCGAGGCTTCTAAAGCGCAACACTACAAGTTGTCTCTTTAAAACCCCATTACTCAAACTTAATGGCCATCGATGGAAAAGCTCTTTACCTGCCTCAGTGGCAAAGGCTTAGGTTATTCTCATTTTGCACGCCCAAACAAAACATACGGTGATGGGCCTCTTAAGAACAAACCAAATTCTCTACCTAAATTTGCAACCCCAAACACCTAAGTGTAAAGAAAAATTTAAACTGAACGACTGGTGATACTGTGAAATTGATGGCAAATACTGACATTTGAAACATCTAGATAATTAATTAGGTCATTTTTAATCTGTCTGGTTTTTGCTGTAGAGGACCAATTATCGTTTCATACATTCATTTGTAAAAATTATCGAACAGTGTTTTAAATGTTTATTATTAAAAAAAAAACTTAAGCTTCTATTAGAATAATTTTGATTTGGAAAATGGCTTTTAATTGTTGATTTAGTGTTTTTATTATTTCGGCATTGCTAATGTCTGTTACCTGCCTGGCAATATTGACTACAGGGGCGGCGGGGGGGTGGGGCGTAATCTTTGCCTCACTCATTGCTAGGTTCATGGCTGAGGTCCCTATAACAAAAGACAACAGGAGAAAAGCATAGAAATGTATTTAAGATAAGTTGTACATGACACAGGAGGCTTCAGAAAGGAAGACCCAAAGAAACAGGAGAACCCGTGCATTTTTATGCTTAGGTTTAATGAAGAGTGGACAGCTCTGGGGAAGTACGATTGGAAAGGGGAGTGTAGTCTAATGGTAATCAGCCGGGGCAAACTCAGTAAGGGCTGTTTGTTCAGATTCTTCTCTGTGTCCTGGTATCTTCAGATATGAGGATGTTCCTTTCCTCTGGGTATCCGAAGGGCACCTCTTGAGTGAGGATCGTCTGACCTGCTTCAAGTGAAGGTCAGAAAATTCTTCCTATGCTATGTTTTATGACCTGCTGCAAAGAAGCAGAGAAGCAGAGAAGAGTGAGAGTGACCTTGCGGCTTCTGTGGTTTTCTCAAATGTCAAGGTACCGTATTTTGGAGTACTGTGTCTCGAACTCCATTACTATCATATAATTGCATCAGTAATGTAAAAATAAGTGCTATGCAATTTTTAGTAGCTTCTTGAAAGGACTTGCTAACACTGCTTTTATTTCATAGGAAAACACTTTTTTTTCTGCTATTATTTATATGTGGCAACTTTAAAGCATAGCCTCAAATTTGGGGGCTTTCCGAGGTGATATCACCTTCCTTTGAATCTGGTTGACCGTTTGATCAATAGAATGCAGAGGAAATGATGCTGCATGACTTTGATTTCTGAGACGAGGTCAGAAGAAGCCTTGAAACTTTGACCTTGATCTCTCAGACTTCACTCTCCACCGGCTCCCTCTGGACAGGCTCTTCCTCAGAACCCATGTGCCATGTTCTGAGAAGCCCAAGCTGCCTGAAGCAGTCCTGCCTTGATTAGGGGCACTGGTGCATAGTCCCAGCTGATGCCAGCCTTCCAGTTATCCTTGTCTGGGTGCCAGAGTGAGACTCCAAATTATTCCAGTCCCCAAATGTTGTCACCCCAGCCATTTAAATTATTCCAGCTGAGCCTTCATTGTACCCTTTTTGAATATGTGACCCACAGAATCACTGAACATAAGGGTGGGTGGGTTTATTAATCAGCAATAGACAACTGGAACACTGTAGCTGGGTTATAAATAGCCACAGCATTGTTACTCATAAATTGTAAGATATTCAGGTGAGTATGTTTAGTTTTAGGTATTTTCAATTTTCTAAGTGTCTCCTAACTTGTTTTCTGGCATTGACTCTCCTCCCCGGCCCTCCAGTTGAGTTACGTAACTGACATATCTCCCCAACACTTCCTCCGCGTTTACCCCCCCCCACTAAATACTATCGTGCCTTCCCTCTGCCTGCAGTCCATACTTTTCAGATGGATATTGGCTGACCTGCACTCTCTGCCATGTATACATACATATTTATTTCTGACTACTTCTACAAATTGTTTACTAGCCCTTGTTAATTTTAAGAGAAAAAGAGAACAAAGAAGAACCTCAGGGTCATTTTCAAACTACATGTCCATTCTGCAAAGTCCACTTCAAACCCAAGGGCCCCCTGGAGAATCATGGCTTTAGTTTTCCAGTGTTGTTGATGAGTTTATGGCCTATCCTTAAAATTTGCTGAAGGACATGAGGTTTGATTAAGAATCTCTAAATGTTCATGTCATCCACATAATTTCTCAATACCTTTACTTTTCCTATTCTTACTATTCAGGATACTGTCTTCTGATGTTTTCTCTTAGTTTATCTGAATCAAATTCTTTTCCTGTCAAGTAGCATTTACATTCTTTCTCCCAAGGTGATCTTAGGATTTAGAGAAGATAATGTTCCTAGATATCATATACTGATGACTCACTAAATACTAGACTTTTTGCTTCCTTCTTTGCATAAATTATATCATATAATCACTCCATTTTCCCAAATGCTTCCTAAACCAGTCATTTGGCAATTGCCATATCTCATTCTTCTCTATTTATCCTTTTTAATATTATGACCCTTCAAGGTTAAGGATTTTTTGTTTGTTTTTTGAGACATGGTCTCACTTTGTCACCCAGGCTGGAATGCAGTAGCAAGATTGTAGCTCACTGTAAACTCAAATGCCTGGGCTCACATGATCCTCCCACCTCAGCCTCCTGATTAGGTAGCTAGGTCTACAGGTAGGGGCTAGCATACCTGGCTAATTTTTTAAATTTTTTTGTGGAGACAAGATTTCACTATGTTGCCCAGGCTGATCTTGAACCCCTGGCCTCAAGCAATCTTCCCACTATGGCCTCCCAAAGTGCTGGGATTACAGGCATGAGCCACAGTGTTCGGCCTAAAGATTTTGTTTTTCTTATTTTCTTTGGTGTTCCTAGGTATTTATACAATAACATTAACATAATAAGTGGTTAATAATAATTTGTAAGGAATGATCCAGCTAAAAAAATTACTCACTGTTAGTACCTAGTCTATTAGAATTTTGAGGTATCTTCAAATATTGACTCTTTTCATTATATCAATCAGGTGCTTAAATGGTGTAATAGGATTTAATTTTGTTAGTAATTTTATAATTCCATTCCCAAACACAATTTATTCTCAGGTGGTTGCTCTCACATGACAAATTAGATATACATTTTTAGAATTGAAGATAAGAACATTATACATTTCTTAATTTCTGCTGAAGTGAATGAATTTCTACAGTACTTTGTTGCTTCACCCTAATTACCCCTACCTCATGTCAGTACTGATGATATATACTTTAAAGACAGAATCATCTCTTCCTTATTACATTTCAAAAAATGTCTAATAAAATGTACATATTCATGATGCCTTTCAGAAATATTTAAAGAAGTTTACTACGAAATCATACATTTTCTGTAGCTGGCAAGATCTTCACCCAATTTTCATGTTCGAAGTGCATTAAAACTTGATAAAGTCATTAATTTCAGAAAATAATGTGTGTCTTTCAGACAACAGTACACTGTTTTAATATGTTTAATTCCCTCACTCTTTCTCATCTAATTTTTTAAACAATTAATGCTACAATACACACAAAAATATGTTTTTCATATTTCTATGTTACCAGTTCAATGAAATATTGCTTTATGCCTTTAAGACATTCCCCTAAACTCCATGGGAGACAACAGACAAAGACCTTCTTGGCTACAGATGTGTTTAGGAAGTTTTTTTGGGAATTTTAATTTTGTTTCAGGTACACAAGATAAAATGCACTGGACAATCAAGGGGATAATTTTATTCATGCTATTGCAAAAGGGAAAACATTCATTAATGAGGAACATCTACAAAAAAAAGGAAGGTGATTTGGGGCTCTGTACAGGCAGATCAGCAAGAGAGTCATCTGAGAGTCTTACAGGAATAATGAGGAAAAATGGAGATGGGTCTTCTCTGAGTCATTGAGAAGGTGGAGCTGGGTTTTATCTAGAAATAGACAAAGACAGGATGTTTGTTTCTATGCTGTTAGTCATCAATTGGGTAACAAAAAGGTGGGAACACAGAGCTCAAGTAAAGTTCAACATTATCACAGGGCATAGGGATGGGAGAATGCTAGGAGAAGTTAATGTACACAACTAGGAAGGAAGTCTGATCACTCTGTGGTAGAAAACAAAAGATCTGACCCTGAGTATAGAGCCATAATGACAAATACTATGTCTGGAGGAAGAAGTGGTTTTAATTGTATAAATTAGAGACTGTGGAGAATGTGTTTCTAATATCCTTAGCTTCATTTTCTCCACCCTCAATCCCATAACTCCCAATTGGGGATATGGGGTTGTGCTTCCCTTAGAACATGAAAGGCCCCTGAAATTAAAAAAATATAGAACAATGAAATAATCAAGAGGAGAAATGGCATAGGAGAGTTCTGAAAATGTCCTTTGAATATGAGTGTGTTGAAAATTGTTATTCAAGTTTCCATAAACAAGATTAGAACTACAAAGACAAATGGAAACATGATTCTGGCCTTAAAGTACCAACAAAGGTTTTAACATAATTTCCAGAAAACATAATCCATACAGTGATTATTCCCCAAGCTCTCTTTTAACAAAGCAATGAAGTAAGGCATCACACAGAGCTCTACTTAATGCCAGCTAACCCTTGCATTACTTACAACTAAATGCTAATTAGCAAGGCCTCCAGACTACCAAAAAACAGAATCTGTTTCACAAAATCAGTGGGTTTTGGTTGGTCCTTGTGGAAAGCAAATGGGAAATGGAACTTAACTTTGAGCACTTGCCCTGTTCCACTGTGACCAGTATTCTCTGTCAAAGGGCCAAATGGTGATTTATGTAAGAAGACCAGCTATGGATAAGTATGACAGAGTAATTGCCTGCCACTGTGTAATTGTGCAAAACATTGGGAGAGTGTATAAGACCATCTAATAGATGTTTTTTGCTATTAATATATATGCATTTCTAACTTAGCTGATTATTCTTCCCCTTCAGAAATACTTCCTTATTAATTATAACTTTCTCACTGATTCCCTCTTGCCCTTTCTCTCTCTCTCTTGCACACACACATGAGCACACACGTGTCTGTAAGACACAATTTGACTAAATGTCTCAAAGACATTTACAGAGGCAAACTTATTCTTTATAGTCTTATCTTCACATCTAACTTACTACAGGTGAGGAAACTGAATTACAAACTAGTGAAATGCCTTGTTTAAGATAACTTGGTGACACATCTAAAACCAGAAAGAAGCCAGAGTTATAGAATACTACTGCTAAGTAAAAGATAAACTATAACACAGTGAATGAATATTTGACAGAAAGAAGCAAGTAAGTGATAAATAGAGCATTTCTATTCATGGACATAAAATTTAGGGGAGAGAATCATCTCTTTTCTATTACGAATTTTAACTTCCCAATGATGAGGGGAAAAGGATGGCCAGTGAGGACATTTTTAGTTATATGGATAATTTTTATTTATTATTTGTGACATCAATTTAGTATTTAGTAATGAAAATATGGTATGTATTTCTGTGGTTTATATGAAACATAAATACAGCAGAATTAGTTCCACTGAAGCGTAAGATAGATTGAATTGTCATGGCAAAATAGAACTTCACTGTAGAGTGTACTCTATCTTATCATATATTTACTACCATTTCAAATTTCAACTCAGTTCTAAAATGTAGAAAACAACCTTCTTTTTAAGATATAATTCAGGTTGTGTATCAAATATATTAAGGGTATAAAAATATAGAAATATTTTATTGTAGACATACACAATAAGATCTCTAAGTTTACATCTCTGAAGCTTCCACATTGTCTCAAAATTAACATAATTGAAAAAAATAATTTATGATGAACTGTTAATTGTGGTAATATAAAGTTCCAGATGGAGATTAAATACAGACATTTTTAAAGTGCTTTTAAAATTACAACTGTTCCACTGGCTACTAATTCCTACCATGAATCTTTGTTATCTTAATAAGAGGCCGTGTCTTCAATGTCCAAAATGTATTCAGGGAACATAAATATTTTGAAGTTTACTAAATTTCATTCAACGCAGTATGTACTATGACAGGGTCCAAAGTTTGTGAATGTGAAAAAGAGAGATATTAGGTCTTGGAAGCTGAAAGTATAATTAAAGAATGATGAGAAGGACTAAGGGAATAACATCATATGAGAAAATATATAAAAGACATCAGTGAGATGGGGAGGTAGATGAAATATTTAAGGGATGATATTATAGCTGAAGAACATGATGACTAAAGTTAGGTAGGTGGGAAGGCCTTTGGTGACCTGATCAGAGAGAGCCTGAAATGCCAAATGAATAGTTTGACTATCACTCTCTATGTAATAGAAGACAGTGCGGGCATTTGATGACGGAAATTGTTAATTTTACTCTTTGTTTAAGAAGGGAAATGTGATGCATATATGAATCATAGATTCCAAAGTGTTAGGTTGGTTCTAGGTGGGAACTCAAAAAGTATGTATAGGATGGAATGTGGTTAATAGAAAACTAAGGTGTGTAAAACCATAGCTGCAGGAGTCTGGAGAGTCCCCGGAAGTTGTAAATCTAACAGACAGCTGCAGCCAGCATTCCTATCCCGGCTGATAAGGATGAAGCTACTCCCCTCCCTTATCTCCATAGGATAGACCTATGCAGGGGTCCCAGAAATTGGTTGTTTAAAAAAATTTTTGTTGCAGTGGCTGTTCTGGCCCACGTACGCACTCCCCCTCTGAGAAACCCTCTGTAAAACCCAAGGCTTTCCCCTCCCTCAGGGTGGACACTCTTTGACTTCCAGCTATCTGCACCCAGATGCTCAAAATAAACAGCATTTTGCTACATATGAGGCTTCCTGTGTCTCTCTTGGCTCGGGGACCTAACAGAAAGCAAGAGATTGGAAGCAAATATAGCAATTAGGAAAGTATTATAATAGTCCTGGCACACAGTTCAGGACCATTGCTTCAGCAGATTTGGGAATAGAAGAGAGATTATAAAAATGAGACGTATGGGAAAGATGTAAGTGACAGGGTTTGGGAAGTGTGTTAGAGAAAAAAGCTGATGGTGACTCAAAACTTAGTACAGAGAGAAAAACGTCCTTGGAAAAGGAGGTAATAAGGTTACTTCTGGGCTGAGAGTAGAGTTGGCAGAATGTTACATTGAGATTAAAAACTAGCTAGGAATCAAGGCTTGAAGAAACGGACTTGGGATTCATGAACTCAAAGGTCAAGGTAGAAACTCTGAAGTTAGATGATACTTTCAAAGGCAAAGGGTTAAGCAAAAATAAAGAAAGTTGGTATTCGAATAGTGGGTGAACCTATCATTTAAGAAGCAATTAGAGGAAGAACAAGCAACAAAGGCATTTACAAAAGAATACTCTTAAAAGTATGAAAAAATTAGACCATATAGGTATTAAGAAAGGAAAGGGTAGAGGATGGTATACTATAATTTTATAAATTAAAGCCATGGATATATCAATCAGAAGGCCACTTGTTATTTCTAAGAGAATATTATCAGCTGAGTTTCCAGACTGTGTGATATGCTGTGTATATTGAGAAACAACAGTGAAATACACACTATTGTTTTGAGTTACTCAGCAGTAAAGGGCAAGTTGTTTTAAAGTGAAGTAGATTCAGGGAAAAGAATAATTTAAAAGCATAGGGAAGTCAGATTCCAAAAGGTTTTGTGTCTTAGGCCAAGTAGTAAAGAATTTATGGATGCCAAAATGCAGAAAAGTGAAAAAGGAAACTTTGTAACGAGAGCATAAAACACACACACACACAACACACACACACACACACACACACACACACACACACAAGGAATTGGAGGAAAACACAGTCGAAAACAGTTAGAATGGGCTGTTAAAGAGAAGAGGAGGCAAAATGGCATGTTAAAAAATATAGAAAGAAAAATAAATACATAAAAATAAAAGAGTACAGTAACATTTTCAAAACAAGTAGAGTGTGGTTGAAGGGATTCATGTTAAATGTTTATGTTAATGTTATTTGAGGAATTTATGTTAATGTTATTTGAGGAAAATAACAGTAATAGCAATCGGATTCGGAAAGAAAGACTACGCATGGGAAATATTTGGAAGAATGGATTGTGCCTTAATTTGAGATAAATACTAGAACTGAGTAACAGTAGGGTTGCCCAGTAAAGGCCACTTATTGTATGAATCTTAATCTTTCTGTAACTTTCTCCTTACTGCAAACAGACAGCAGGAAGAGAGAAAACAATGAAAGTCATGAAACGACCTCATTTGAAAGATTAATCAATCTAGGTGGAAATTGGTGATATAAATACTAATCAATTTTAGATCACAGTCTCAATTAATATCTGGATTGTAAGTAGAATAATAATGAATAAAAATCACAGTAAGCCCATTCCATATGATACCAGGTTGTATAATGAATGAATTTTTGCTCTCTGTGACATTGTTGGACTCCTTAAAATAATGTCATTGAATTGGACGATTCTTTGACATTCAATTGTGGAAGGTTTGGGTTCTTCCTCTGGTTTTCTGTATCTCCACCTGTTCTAAGATTTTTAAGAAATATTTTTTCTGTTAAATTGAAAATAACTTAGATATGATACTATAGGTATAAACACTGGCTCAATGTTGAAACACACAGTTTTTTATCTGGGTTTGGATTCCTGTGTACAAAGGAGAGCAAAGCCAAGTGGTGAAGAACACAGATCTGGAGTTCAGTCTACATGAGTTGGGGTTCCAGCTTTATCACTTGTTAGTTGTGTGCCTGCGGGCAAATTACTGAAACACTCTCAGTTTTCTCATCTGTAAAATTGGAATAGTAAAAGCATCAAACTCATCAGAGGTAGTAAGCATTAAATAAAAACTCCATTTAATGAGCAATTCGTAGCTCATAGTAAGCACTAAGTAAGCATTGAGTATTATTAATATTATTAATATACTATTTATGATGTGGGAATTATATTTTTGGCATCATACTTTTAACTTTAACAGTTCTTTTGAGACCTGTTATCTTCCACTCCTTTAACTTTTTATCTCTCATTTAGAAGAATGACACCAGAATATAAGATTCACAAGGGAAGGAATTTTTGTTCAGTTGTGTTCACTGCTCTGAAATAAGGAGTTAAAATGGTACCAAGCATATCACAGCATCTTAATAAATATTTTTGAATAAATTTATACCATTTTAGTGCTTTATAATAAAAGATGATAATACATTGAATCAACATGCTTCTCTCTCCTTTTGTGTGTCCTTTTGTTAACAGAAACAAGTTTATTACTTACAATCACAGCTAGTTAATTGATGGGTTTGTTGCTACATAAAATGGATAATTATGCTAAGATAGAAAATAAAAATGAAGGGACAAGATAGAAATACTGTTTTAATTGTATGAACAAATATCAATGAAAAGATTTGGTTGTACATATCTTATTAATATAAAAGAACATGCCACATTGCCTCAAAAACAGTAGGGAAGTCATATGTGTATGAAAGAAGATACAGAGATAATTCTAACAGAGAAAAAAAAATCACTGGCGCTTCTGTGTTATCTTGGCTATTTAGGAATTATCAAAGGAACCATTCTGTATTTCAATGTTATTCATGTCTGCAGCTCCCAACCACCAGGCCATGGCCCGGTACAGGTCCTGGCCTGTTAGGAACTGGGCCGCACATCACTGCCTGCGTTCCACCGTTCCCCACCCTTCCCCACAAGTTTGGGAAAAAATAGTCTTCCATGAAACTTAGGAATGCAGCCAGCAAGTCAAGCTTCATCTGCATTTATAGCTGCTCCCCAGCCTCAGCTCCGCCTCTCCCCACCCCTACTCTCCGCGGAAAAATTGTCTTCCATGAAACTGGTCCCTGGGGCTAAAAAGGTTGGGACCACTGATTTATGTTACTAATAAGTAAAAGCAATGACATTATTATGATTCCCCCCCCCCATTTCCCAAAGAGAAATGCTTGCCATGTAGTAGTCAGTCAAGAGAAGAATAAAAATGCATAGCGTAAAATTTCAGTGATCTGATTTGATGTATATTGGTGCAATTATAGTCTGCCTGTCTAAAGTTCTCATGCTATTTCAAATGGAAAAAATGCTTCTCTTATTCAAAATTTTGAGTAATGTGACTTTGCATAATTATGTCCTTGCTATGTTTCACTCACTGAAAAAAAAGAAAACTGTGATTGCCTGAAAAAATAACTTTAAAAAGTTTTTTTTCTTACTTTCCCAGTGCATCAAAACTCATCTAAATGACAGGTATAAGACTGTTACCAGTAGTACAGGCTACTGCATTGCCTTTAGCTATTGGATTTTTTTCCTTTCCCCTTGGATTGTTTAAGAAGTGAAACAATTGTTTCACTGCAGAAAGTTCATGGTGAAACTGCCTTTACAAACTGATAAAGGGGTACAAGGCGAGAACTGTGGTAAGGGCCTCGCTAAAAGTAAGGCACAGGCCTAGCTAAAAACAATGATTATAATAATTAGCCACTGTCCCCCCGTTTGCTTCTCTGTAATTGCCACTGTGCAGCCACATAGCTGGTGGTCGTAAAGATTCTTAGCTTTCTCCATAGATAACATCACCTTTTTGAAACCTGGAGGTAGTTTCTGAGACATCTTCCAGGTCTCACATTCCAGTGGAATGGCTGACCCACCCAGACCAGTGGCTCTTGCTGAAGAACTGACTCAACTGGTCTTGAATCCCCTGCCCAAGAACCTGGTCAGCAAAGAAGACAATTGCTACAACCCTATGGCTCTGCCCTGAACCCAGCCAATTAGCAGACGCAATTGCCTACACCGAACTGTCTTTAAAAACCCTGTCTCCCAAATTCTCATGGAGGTAGATTTGAGAAATTCCTCCTATCTCCCCAGCGCTATGTGGAATTAAAAACTCTTTCTCTACAGTAAACCCTGCTGTCTCAGTATATTGGCTTCCTCTTGGGCAGTTGGCAAATGAATCTGGTGGGTGACAACAATTGGAGGAAAGTGAAGTTACACAGAAGGATCAATATTTCAGGTGGCAAAGAAATGAGTAATGTGAATCTCATTAAAATATATCATCATTGGCCAGACAAGGTGGCTCACACCTGTAATCCTAGCACTCTGGGAGGCTGAGATGGGAGGATTGCTTGAGCTCAGGAGTTCGAGACCAGCCTGAGCATGAGTGAGACCTCGTCTCTACTAAAAATAGAAAAATTAGCCAATGTTGTGGTGTGTGCCTGTAGTCCCAGCTACTCAGGAGGCTGAGGTAGGAGGATCACTTGAGCCCAGGAGTTGGAGGCTGCAGAGCTATGATGACTCCACTGCACTCTGCACCACTCTACCCAGGGCAACAAAGTCAGACTCTGTCTCAGTAAAACAAAAAACAAACAAACAAACAAACAAAAAACCTGAGTCCTCCTTCTCACTTCCCGCTTCATATTAAAATATATATGTGTGTGTGTGTGTGTGTGTGTGTATATATATACACACACACACACACACACACACATATATGTCATCATTATCATCATCAAATCAGGCATTGTAAGAGCCTTAGGTACACTTTCAAGAGGGTCTTATCTTTGACGGATGTTCTTTTTCCTCTTTGACATGCATACTGTCCTAAGTCACCATCACTTAAATACCTTCCCCAAATCCGTCATTTCTTCCAGAATCTCTCCCCTGAAATTTGAACATAATTTGAAGCAGGGAAGAGAAAATCCATCAATACCTGAAGTAGGACAGAAGCTATTTGATAATCAGCTTGATTCTTCAGAAAAAAATGACTCTCGTGAATATAATGACATAAATCTGATGGGGGGAAAGTCCACCTGCTCCCCCTCAATTAGTCTCATGGTAAATAAGATTCTCAGGTGTCGAGTGTGGGACTAGAGATGGTTCATGTCCATGGAGAAGTTGCCTTGGTCAATTTGGTAGGAGAATAAAGGAAAGGTGTAGCTAGGTAAATTCTTGTGGAACAAATCAGAGAAATTCCATAATTTTCTCTACCCCTGGGTGGAGATTTATAAATCATGGAGAGGCTTTTTGTGGGAAGGAAATCACTTCACTTCTCTGTGCTACTTGAAAAACTATCCTTCTCTACTCTCCACTGTGGCCTAAGTGGTCATGCTCTAAGGCAGTGGCTCATTGCCACTGGCTGCACATTGGAATCTCCTAGGAAGCTTAAAAAAGTACCAATGTCTTGAACTCAACCTCACAGATCCTGATTTAATTGGTTTGGACTGGAGCCAGGCATTGGTTCTTTCACAGAGTTTCCCAGGTGAAGACGATGCACAGCATGGGGTGAGAACTACTGATTTACATATAGGTATCTTTTATTCTCCTCACTCCTCACCTAACATCCGTAGTTAAAACTAACTCCATGTCTCCTTTTCTACAAAAGGAACTTTTAAAAAGAAAGATCAGAGATAAGTACAGTAGGTCCTTTTTATCCCCTGGTTCTGTATTCACATATTCAACCAACCTTAGATCAAAAATATTTGGAAAAAATCAATAACAATACAATAATAAAAAATACTACAAATAAAAAATTAAACAGTATAGCAGATATTTACACAGCATTTTATTAAGTATTATAAGTAATCTAGATATAATTTAAAGCATACAGGAGGATGTATGTAGGTTATATGCAAATATTATACCATTTTTATATAAGGGACTTGAGCATCTGTAAATTTTGATATCTGCAGGGGTCCTGGAACCAATCTCCCATGAATATTGAGGGAGGCTGCATTTAACACTTCTATTACCATCTAATGCAGGGTTGGGGGGAACCTGTGGCCATAAGGCCACATGTGGCCTTCTATGTCTTTAAGTACAGCCTTTTGACTGAATCCAAATTTTACAAAACAAATATTTTTCTTTTTATTAATACATTTTTGCTTGCCTTTTATATTTTTATTTTATTTTTAAAAGGAACATACTTAAAATACCAAAGAATAAAATAAGTTTCAACAAAATGATCCTCCCAGATTTACTGGCACTATTAGAACACTTGTAAGCCATAAGGGCTAAATCGACAGCTGCTACACTCATGATTTAGTTCTAAGTTTCCCCACCTGACTGGTGCCACTACTCACTGCACTGGTTGGTGAGAGTTTATGGGCATTGAGTACGCCAGTCTACTATCAGCTTTTGACAGGGGTGCACTGTGTTTGTGTTTGAAGTAGAATTTATGAACAGTTGAGCAGCTTGACAGTATTTTTAAATTTTGTCTGCTTAACAACCCGTCATGTCAAAGAAGACCAAGAGAACACTGAAGGAAGAAAACAGATTTTTTAATGAGGATTGGAAATTGCAGTATTATCTTGTTTCTGCTAAAGATAAGATGATTTGCTTGCTTTGTGATACTGCAATATCAACATTAAAGAAATCCAATGCTCATTAGCATTATAACACTCTTCAGGACCAAACATATTTTAAATTAGAGGAAGAAGCATGAAAGGTTGTATTACAGAAATTAAAAGATGAAAAGCAAAAGCAAAGACAATTCTTTCAAACCATAGTGAGACGTGGAAATAATGTTGCTGAAGCAACTTACAAAGGGGCTTATATACTTGAGAAAAGAGGGAAGCCCCAGCCATTCAATGATGTAGAAATTGTGAAAGAATGCATTGTCAAAATTGTAGGATGCTTAGACCTCAATAAAGTTTTAAAGTACAAACAACTGCTTCTTTCAAGGAGAACCATAACTGATTGGCAGTATGAATTAGCCTTCAATTTATCAGAACACCTTCATGCAATACTTCAAAAGGAAAATATCTATTATTCAATTGTTTTGGATAAATCAACCGATACTACTGATACAGGGCAGGTTTTATACTTTATTGGGTCATAACAGAAGGTTTTGTTTGCTATGAAGGGTTACTTGCTTTGGGCTCTCTTGCAAACAGAACACAGGGAATAGATGTCTTCAACAACTTTCAAGATAAATATTGTGAAGTCATATGGAATTTGGTAAATTTAGTGAGTATATATACAGATGGTGCACCTTCCATAATAGGAAAACCTAAAAGGTTTATTGCACAGATAAAAAAATTATTGACAGATTCAGATACTCTCACTTCTTTTCACTGTATCTTGCATCAGCAAAATCTCTGTGCTAAAGTTACTATTTTAAGTAACTTTTGCAACAAGTTATAAGTATTGTTAACTATATTTGTGCAAATGCAACATGCCATTGTCAGTTTTGTAACATGCTAAAGTTGAAAGATGAGGTATTCAGTGTGGATTTGCCCTAGCATTCTAAAGTGCATTGGCTATTGCAGGGACAGTTATTAACCAAAATTTTATCTCTGCAAGAACAGATAGTTAAATTTTATGAAGAACAGAATCAGCAATGTGAATTATTGAAAGATTTCTATAGGAATGCAGCATTTCTGTGTGTTATCATGTCAAATCAAAACAACTTGAATATTTCTTTGCAAGGTAAAACTAAGTCTATATATGATATGTGTCAAAAAATCCAACCATTTCAAAAAAAGCTATCTTTTTTCAAAACAATTTTTCTTCAAAAGGAAATTTCAGCTGAACATTTTCCCCAGTTAGCGAAGGTCATTGATGAGCAGGATGATATATGCGAATCATCCAAAGAATACACAGCTATTATAGACCTATTAATTGGAGAATACAATGAAAGGTTCACTGACTTTGAGAATCATGACATCACACTCAAATTAGCATGTCAGCCTCACCTAGTTGATATCACCAAGGCACGTAAAGAACTACAGGTGAATTGATTGAGCTCTCAGTAGATGATATTTTAAAGTCATTGTTTGATGCTAAGAAAGATCCAATTGAAATACGGAAAAAGGCAGTAGAAAATCCATGCCTTTGGCAACATGCCCGAAAAATGCCTTCTTGCTTTTCAACCACTTATTGCTGTGAATCTGCATTCTCCTACCTAACCCAAACCAAGATGCCCTTAAGGTCACAAATGACTGATACCCATCTAGAGGATCAACTGAAACCGTAGACCTCCATGCTGCAACCAAATATTCAAATGCTTTCCAACAAAAAGCAGATAACACAAAGTCATTAAAAGATTAGTTAACTTTAAAATTAACGAATAGTTTTTATTATTTGAAATTATTAAGTACATAGTAGTTAGATTTTTATAAAATAATATACACTTTAAAGTATATCTAATTGAATTTTCTTGAATGCAGCCATATTTGATCACAGGTAAACTAATATGGCTTTCCACCATGAAAAGTTTCCCCCCCAGCCCCTATCTAATGCATGGTACACTAACTTTCACATTTGCCCATGACCTAACATTGGTTATAATAATATTAATAAAGTCTGTGCAAGTCTCTCCTATCTATTGCTTTTCTTCCATACCTACTCCCCTTTCCATCACCTCCTTCCCACTGTGCCCTCATGCTGTGACTTAACTTCTATGGTCCCTCCATCTGGATCGGGCCTCTTCACGATGACACATACTACTGATAATGTTATGTTTCTATCTGTCTGATTCCTTTTTTTCCTCCTAGGTGGGTGCTTATAAATTGCTCAGGTGAATATACTTTGGGGTCTAAAAGCTTTGATATGCCTAGGTTTGATTTTATCCCTTCTTCGAGTAAAGACTTACCTCAAAGAGGTGAGAATTTCAAGCATCTTAGTAGGTCATTAGAAGAGGAATTTTAGCATAGCACAGCACTTCCCATAATTGGTTCTCCAAAAATCCAGTTCTCCAAATGATTTTGGGGAGATTAAAAACTAATTGGCAAGATAGTTTTTCTAAAGACTGCATTCTATATCCTGGTTTGAAGAATTCATGTCTGTATTAGCATATTAAAAGTGTTGAAAATTCCTTTAATAAATAGTTTATTTTTACTTTCCTTTGTGCAGCATTTCTCGAAATTAGCTTGGCCTCATAATTCATGATTTCCTCATAAAACTCCTCCTCCTATATTATGTACCAAATTGCCTACCAATAAAGTCTCCACTTCTTTTGAGGGCTCCTAGAAGAGTTGGGAATAGATTCAATACACATAATGCAACTGAGAGCTCATGCATATAAGAGCAACAATCACAAAGAATGAAAATACTATAGCAAGGCCCTCATTTATTGAATAATTATTGTATAATTATGAAATATTATCCTATTGTAAGGAAAGAAAAAAATTATTCCTCTACCCTCCTAGGTTTATGACTGGGGTCTACAAATTAGACTAACAAAAGACAGATTAACAGGAGAAAAGGCAAACCATTTTATTTGATGTTAATATATTTTTTTTAATTATTTTTATGTGCACAGAAGCCTTCATAGAATAGAAATGAAGACCCAAAGTAGTGGCTAAATTTGGGGACTTATGTCCTATTTTAATGAAAGACAATAAAATGTGGAGAAGTGACAAGACAAAAAGGAAAGGAGTCTGGACTTCTAGGAATGATAAATTGGGAAAAGATAAAATACATGGGGCAAACTAATGGAAGGATTTCACAACAGAAATTTATTTTTTTATTTTAGGCAGATAGCAAAATGGTAGAGAGATTGCTTTTTCCCAATTGCCTTCAGCTTAACCTAATCCTTATACCACAATGGCATACTTTAGGGTGGTATATTCTTGTCTCTTTTATCATATTACCTCATTGTATATGTATATTGTATGTACATATAAAAGTCACTGTGTTAAGTATAATTATAAAGGATGGGGATACTAACTTATATGCTGTTATAAGTATCACTGCATAATAACGTCATTTTATTACAAAGCTGGCATGATTATAATATGTATTTCATAGAAAAAGAAACTTAGAGAGATTAGGACACATATCAGAGTTAACACAGGTAAAATGTCAAGGACCTGGAAATCAAAATCCTATCTGATTCTGGGGACAATTTTTTACTAATTTGCAAGAATGTCTTTTATGCTGCTATGGTATTTAATAAAAGCAGAGATGGAAACTTGTGTTGTAAGGAAATGCTGCATCTTCTCCCTTCATCTGCACAGCATCCTGGTCACTTCCTTTATCAATATAAGCAGTTTATTTTAAGTATTACCAGTATTAATATATTTTTATTCTCACTTGTACTAGAAGCATATTATTGGCAATGAAATAAAATAAAATTTAAAGTAAGTGAAGCAATTCCTCTATGCTTGTTAAAGGTAGGCATCAAAATTGATTCTAAGGTTTTTAGTAGGCAATGTAAAATTGGAAATACAATCCACATTACATGACACATAGCATCCAAAATATAAAAACCAACAAGTGACTCAACACAGGCAATATTTTTCTTAATACTGAGATTTCTGTTTTCCAAGGATATTCATAATTAGCATTGTGAACAACATCCTCACAGTAGATACTATATGCAATTTATCATGCTTTGGTACATTGCCCTTGGTCTATGTCGAGTAGAGGCACATTACCTTCTCACTGTGGTGGTAGTAGTGGTGATAGTGGGAAGAGGGGGAGAGTGCAAAAGCAATGCCCTGCAGTCCAGATGTATAGTTCTCTACTGATCTATGTAAATCCTAGGAATGAATGGACTGTGATATATTCAAGCAATTCTTCATAAATATTGTTTCTTTCAATCCAGCAAAAGCTTCAATAGTTACGGGCAACAATGAGTGCCAGAGTATATCATTAGAATATACCTGGATTATCTATTATACAATAGACAAAACATGATCATCAAGAATTTGTCTGTCTAGGTATTTTTTCTCTACATTTTTTTTAATTTAAAAATATTATGGCGGTACAAGCACAATTGATACATGTATCAAGGTTATAAGCGTGCCCATCACCCACATAGTGTTCATTATACCTGTTAGGTAGGTTTTCGTCCATCCCATCCACCATCACCCCCACTTGATTTCCACTGAGTTTTATTTCCCTCTGTGCACATGTGTGTACATTGGGTAGTTCCAATTTCGCAGCGAGTATATGTGGTGTTTATTTTTCCATTCTTTAATAATTCACTTAGGATAATGGTCTCCAGTTCCATCCAAATTGTTGCAAAAGGCCTTAATTCACTCTTCTTCATGGCTGTGTAGTATCCCATAATA
>RJWJ010024462.1:0-24823 GCA_004363605.1 Indri indri | reverse complement strand
AAGAGAAATCTCATTCCCACTGAATTCCAATTCTGGGATGAAAGTTCTATTCGGATATGTTTCTATGCTGTCAAAGCATTCATATGTTTATGTGAATGGATGAGTTTCTATGTTCTCAAAGCACTCATGCATTTATATAAATGGATACAATCCTGGAATCCTTTGAATTCTCACCTATTGATGATTATTATGAATTAGATCAACATTGAATTTCATGAATAAAAACACGGTGTTTTCTGATATTATAATGATAGAAAAATAGGCATTTATGAATTTTGAAGGCTGATTTAATTGGAAATGTTTCATTTCTGGTGTTTCTTAATTGGGGTTTAGAGGAAGTACCTGAGAAAGGCATCTGCACTAATCTTATGAGCAGAAACAATTGATGTTACAGAAGGTCTGTAGTTTTTTGCTAGTTTTAATAAATGAAATTTTGTCATCAAATTAAAGTGTACAGATTACAAATCCATTCAACACTCAGCATAGCACCTCCATCAATGCGCCAAAGAGAAACACTTAAGGCAGAAAACATTTTAGTTGATAAAGTAGAAAGCCCAAACTACATGGATTAAAAATAAATATCTAAAACCATCCTCATATAGCCATCTAATCTTTGACAAATCAGACAAAAACACACACTGGGGAAAAGAATCCTTATTCAATAAATGGTGCTGGAAAAACTCCATAGCTACATGTAGAAGACTGAAACAGGATCCACACCTCTCACTTCTCACAAAAATCAACTCATGGTGGATAACAGACTTAAACCTAAGGCATGAAACTATAACAATTCTAGAAGAAAATGTTGGAAAAACTTAGAGACATTTGCCTAGGGAAAGAATTTATGACGAAGACCCCAAAGGCATTCACAGCAACAACAAAAATAAATAAATGGGACCTGATCAAATTAAAAAGCTTCTGCACAGCCAAGAAAACTATCACGAGAGCAAACAGACAACCTATAAAATAGGAAAAAATATTCGCATGTTACACATCTGATAAAGGGCTGATAACTATAATCTATGTAGAACTCAAAAAAATCAGCAAGAAAAAATAAAACAATCCCCTTCAAAAGTGGGCAAAGGACATGAACAGAAACTTTTCAAAATAAGACAAATGGCCAATAAACATATGAAAAAAAATTCAACATCTCTAATCATCAGAAATACAAATCAAAACCACAATGAGATATCACTTAACTCCAGTGAGAACAGCTTTTCTCAAAAATGCCCCAAACAATAAATGTTGGCATGGATGTGGAGAGATAGGAACACTCATACACTGCTGGTGGGATTGCAAACTAGTACAACATCTGTGATAAGCAATATGGAGATACCACAAAGAGCTAAAAGTAGAACTACCATTTGATCCAGCAATTCCATTACTGGACATCTACCAAGAGGAAAAAAAGACATTCTATAAAAAAGACATCTGCACTGGAATATTTAAAGCAGGATAATTCACAATTGCAAAGATGTGGAAACAACCCAAGTGCCCATCAATAAATGAATGGATTAATAAAATGTGGTATATGTATACCATGGGGTTCTACTCAGCCACAAAAAACGATGGTGATCTAGCACCTCTTGTATTATCCTGGATAGAGCTGGAGCCCATTCTACTAAGTGAAGTATCCCAAGAATGTAAGAACAAGCACCACATGTACTCACCATCAAATTGATATTAATTGATCAACACCTACGTGCGCATATAGTAATAACATTCATTGGGCATCAGGCAGGTGGGAGGGGGGAGAAGGGGCTGGGTATATTTACACGTAATGGGTGTGGTGCACACTGTCTAGGGGATGGACACGCTTGAAGCTCTGACTTGGGTGGGGCAAAGGTGATATATGTAACCTAACCATGTGTGCCCCCTTAATATGCTGAAATGAAAAAAAAAGAAAAGAAAGAAAAAATTGGCTGGTTTATCACATATCATTTAAGACTCAATATTGTAGTTAGCTTAACTTCAGAAAGTGATAAAACAAGTTTTTCTTCCATAGAGCACTTTACATTGGGGGTTTTGAATTTAAAAAATTATGAAGAAACAACTTATATTTAATCTAGTATTTTTATTTTAGAATTTGTATTTCTGAAGACTAGATTTCCAAGAACCAAATAATACTGAGTCTCTCTGGACTAAAGAATGTTTGGCTTTGACACTTTTTAATATAAAGAATTTGTTAAGCCTATGAAAGAGGTATTTGAGAAAAACAGAACACTTTGTTACTATTTTGATCTCAGTGGTATAAGTTGTACATGCACATGAAGTTCAGAAAAAATATCCTGGAGAGATTTCTGCTAAGTCTCTGTTTCCTCTGTGACTACTCTCCCAATATTGACATGGGCTCTGTCGCCAAACCATGTGGGTTCAAATCCTGGCTCAGCCACTTACTAGCTGTGAAACTGTGGGAAGTGCATTTAAACTCTCTGTGCTTTTGTTTCCTGGTGCATAGTAAAGGAGTTGATAAAAATACAACATCATCTGATTATTATGTGAGGATTAAAAGATTTAATACATATAAAGCATTTAGAACCATGTTTGACACACAATAAACACCCACTAAATGTTAGCTCTGACGGTTGTTGAGAATACTCAACAACAGTCCTTTCCCTTTCCTCTTTAATAGAACCTTGTTAAGTGTATCTGACTTCCTGGGGCCAGAAAGGGAACTTTGAAAGCTTCTGCTCTAGACCAACTTAAGGATTTACCAAGACCTCAATGGTCTGGCCTCTGACTTTCTTTTGATTTCTCAAACATGGTAATCAGTTCCCATTGCACTAGCTATTTCTTCCTCTGGGAATGCCCCTCTCCCTGAGATGTTTGGATGCCATATTCCTTCTAGTCATTCAGATTTCTGTTTAAAAGTCATTGCCTCAGGGAAACACCCTTTACTCCCAAACTAAAATCAATACCACTCTCTCTTTTATTTCACTCTGATTATTTCTCTGAAAATACTTGTGATTTTCTAAAACTCTTCATGATAATTTATTTTTATTTTTGTCTCTCCTGATTAACTTGTAAGTAACTCTATTCAGAGTAGCAAGAACAGTGCTTATATACAATATTTGCTGAATAAATATTTGTTGGGTGAGTGAACAAACAAGGTAAAAGTCAAAATGTATATTGCCTCAGCTTTAAATTGTCTGCCCAACCTCTGCATACTTAACTCTGCAAACCACGTGACAGACTCACAACACCCCAGCCTTGAACCTACATTGCTAATAAATTAAAGAACTCACAGTGCCAGAAAGACTAGTGGTCAGCAATTGGCATCATATTCATACACAAAAAACACATTTTTGCTCAGTATTTTACTAGACTGAATGTTTAGACAATTTCCTAAGAAAAATCAAAGTTTTATGATTTTAAACTTTTGCATAGCAATCTGCCTATGCAATGCCAGTAGCAAGACAAACAAAATATCTAGTAACCCCAAAATATCCTCCTTATTATATGCCTCAAATTTCCCACTTGTTCAAAATACACCTATTATTATCTTTCAGAATTAGTAGACCAAAGATTACAATTTGGGAAATGATTAAATAGATAAGGTGCATTTGAAATCATCTGTAGATGATGTTTAATACAAAATAAATACTAACTCTCCCTCTAGAGATTTTAGAAATACATTTCCCTAGCTCCAAAGAGTAAATGTTAAATGTGCTTTCTTTCACAAATAACCCTACCCATACGAAATGTAGTGAGATATGTCCCCACAAAGTCCCTTTCCCACTGAAAACAAAAGTCTCAAAGAAAAGAGACTCATGATATTTTAGAATTTGCAGTTATGTTTTTCTACTTCAACGAAAATCAACAAGAATTATTTCTAGGTCTAATCTGAGTTCTCTACCTCTCCACCTTTTGTTTTCCTGGAGAACACAGAAAATGCCATAGATCAAAGTCTGTTTTCTCTGCACACATAGCGGGTGGAAGGCTGTACACTAACTGCCACTGTGTCAGATAGATAATGACAGATGTAATATATATAGCACCTCAGTAGACAAGGGATTCTTCGCTTAGCCTATGGAGGATGGAAGACAATGAATTAGTGCCCTGCATGCACAGATTGCCAAGAGGAACACGCCACCAGCCCGAGCAGCAAAAACAAACAATCACAAATGCCTCTGTGGTTTACAAGTGGTCATTTTTCAAAGAGACGCATGTGGATAGAGAGGAGCAGCTCCTGGCAAATGGGAGAAAAGTAATGCTATGTTTCACAAGCATTTCTGGGAAGATGCTTCCATCAAATATTCATGGTAGCCTCTTGTCTATATGAGCCTGGTTGATAGAATAATAGTGCCGATTCACCTGGCACCAAATCTCAGCCCCCTTCTCATTCACCAGCTAGTAAATCTTGGCTGTCAGTGATAGGAGCTGATGGGAAATGATAGCCTTATTGAGCTGCCTCATGAACTGTAACTCATTTGTTCTCAAGACCCAGACTGACAGCCCTTGCATTTCTCCTTCCAGCAAAATTGAGCATAAATCACTTTATCATTTTTCCACATGACAGTTTATCAGAATTCTGGAATTCTATATGAAGTCAAAGGGGCTGGTGATAGAAAATGAGACAAGTTCTATCCTGTAGTGGAAGAGGACTGCCCCTCCAAAGGCATTAATGCCGTCATAAAAATACCAGTGGGATTCAACTAAATACAAATTCTCTTCCCTTGAAAGACAGTGTATCAGCTTTCTTTTCTCCAGAGTTTTCTGTGTGAGAAAGAGGTGGGGGAGTGATATTATGGAATATAATTATGCCTTTTTTTCTAACAAGCAAGTGGGAGAAGTGAACCAGTCCAGTTAATGATTCTGCTGCCTAATTTCAATGCTGGTGTCTTCTAAGTGTGAATGGTCAGAGTGTGGAGGGCTGATATTGAGGCTGTACCAGGTTTGTGCCAAAGAAAATCTGTTAAACTAATTTAAAATAACCTGCCAACTTTGCCTTCCCTTCTTCAAAAATATTTTTAGAAGTGTACATACTCTGTTTCCAACTAGGAATACAAAGACAACTGAGATGCCCTGACTATTTAGGGGATCACAACTTTACGGGTGTGTAGGGATGAACCAGGAAAGCCAACCTACAAGGAAGATGGTTCCTATAGTATCTGTACAGGACACATTATTACATTTGAAAAATGGGGGAGGAAGTGGTTGATTGTGGGGTGAGGGAGGAAGCAGTCTGGAAAGACTTCTTGAAGAATTGACTCTGAAGTCAAATCTGAGAAGATGAATCAGTGTTTTCACCCAGTGTTGTTTTAATTAATTAAATCATTGGATTAAACAAGTACCTATCAGACACACATTTTCAACAGAGGTAATATCACCCCGACAAAGGAAAAGTTGATCCTTGAGGGTGAAAAAGTTTTATTTCTTATGGACAAGGCACATAAGTGGACCAGTGACTCACCTGGTGGTGGCTCTAGAGGCTGGAAGTCTAGTCAGTTTATTTCACCTTCATTTTAATCTAAACGTAAGTCTTTCTCAGTGGTTCAATTGATTTTAAAATTTTAAATAGATCTCTTTAAAGATGCTCAGCACCACCACCAAGATTTAACATGCATGTATTTATACACTGGGGATCTATTATATAACACATCTGAGCACCCCAGTTATGGGACAGAAAACATTGCTTACATATGGTTTGACAATCTCATTCAGCACCCATATTCCCTGCATGAGAAGGAAAGTATAGATTAAACTTTCCTTCATTGCTGTTGGTGCAATCGTCAACATTCCGGCTTCAAAACTCCCTGAATGTGGCTCTACATGACTCTAGCATGGCCGGTTCTGAAGCATGGCCATAGATAAACTGCTTTCACATTTAAGTCATGCACAAAGTTGTGACACCAACTAAATCTCCTTTCTGAAATTTGCTCTTCTGAAAGATCACTATTCAGATTAAGAAGAGAGTTTAACAGTTTGTGTATTTCTGAAGGACAAACAATACCTTTTATTTCCCTATTCTCCAAAGTCTCCTTTCAGAACATTAATTATGGCTTTCACTGATATATTTCAGTATCTGAACTATGTGAAATGACCCCTTATTCCTCTTGTTTTCTTTGGTTGGTGGTAGGGACAACTATTTATATAAGCACTTATGGAGTCCTCTAGGTGTTTACATATATATTTACATATATATATATATAAACACAATGATATAGATGCATATATATATATAAACACAATTATATAGATGTGTTACAAATACTTTGAAAATGCCAAAAATTTAAATTTACATCCCTCAGATGGCAGTGGTATCTCTGATTTGTGATTTTAATTAATGAAATCATTGGAGAAATATAAACCTACTGGACATGCATTTTCAACAGAGGTGACATCACCCCCAAGGAGGAAAAGTTTGTCCTTGGAGGTGAACAAATCTTATTTTTTATGTATAAGGCACAGATATGCATATACTATACAAACAGATACATGGTACATCTGTGGATTAAACTTTCATGGGAGTGGGAATCCTCAGAGAACAATAATGGAAAACTACACGTTGAAAGCACCGTCATAGGGCATGTGTACTGGCGTATCAATAAATAGTCGTAAAAAATTTTAGATATTTTTCAAAGAAAGTAAGCCTAGTGACTGCTTTGGCTTTCACAGTTTTATTTTGATTTGCAGTAGAGTGACAGCAGTTTCAGTCATTTCTCTGAAGAGAGTGCAAAATAAGGCATAAATAGAAATTCTACTTGTGGGAATCTGGCCAGAGATATTGCAGTGAGTAACTAGAGAATGGGGACTGGGAAAAATCAGTTATCCCATCAAACAAGCCCCTGGATGCAAAACAGTTGGCAGTTTCTCTTTCCCAAGCAACCTCTGCCTGTGATATGGTGTCAGAATGAGCATCTCAATCCCTTTGCAATCATATGCACTTGATAAAATCTCTCTAGAAATTAGTCTTTCTAAAAATAGGCAATGAAGATTTTATTATCTCATTCTAATTTATTGCCATTTTCACTCGATAAAGTTCCATTTAAATGTCTATGGAGGTCATGCATATTAGCAAGACAGAGCAGTTCTAAAAGCATATCTGAATCATACTGAAAATTCATGACACCCAAGTAATTGAAACCTTGTAAGGAATTGGATTTGTGTATGTGTGTGTGTGTGGGGGGGGTGTCAATCTGCACTTGAAAATGTGTATGATGTTTTAAAAGGTCCATCTATCAAGAGGTGGAGTATATGTCACCTCCCCTTGAACCTGAGAGTCTTCGTGACTGTCTCAACAAGCAGATGTGGTAGAAGTGGTACTGTATGCTTTCTGAAGCCATAAGGAAATACATTTCCACCTATTTTGGGGATATACAACTTTGGAGCCCTGTGCTACCATGTAAGAATACCACCTGAAGCCACCATGCTGGAGAAGCCACATGGAGATAATACAAGGAAATGGAAAGAGATAATAGGTTGTTCCAGTGCCCAAGTGTTTGCATCTTGTAAGTCCAGGTGCCAGACATGTGAGTGAGTATGCCTTAGAACAGCGGTCCCAACATTTTTGGCACCAGGGACTGGTTTCATGAAAGACAATTTTTCCATGGACTGGTGGTGGGGGGATGGAGTGTTGTGGGTGGTGGTGGGGGTGGTGCGGAGCTCAAGCAGTGATGCACAGCCCATTTCCTAACAGGCCATGGACTGGTACCAGGCCACAGCCCAGAGTGTTGGGGACCGCAGCCTTAGAAGATTATAGGCGTAGCCACCTTCTGACTACAACCATACAAAAGACCCAAGTTAGAACCACCCAGCTAAGCCCAGTCATCTTCCATAAGAGATAATGTAAAATGACTATCGTTGCTGTTGTCACTGTTGTAAATTACTAAATCTTGGAATATGGCAATGATTTTTTATACAGAAACATATAATGGGAACATGTGATCATATGCACCAAATAAGAATGATTCCATGACGACGACATATTTCCAGAGAAAGTTTTCTTTTCAAAATAACTTGGGCTATTTTCTGGAATATTATAGCATAAGACGGCTTTTTCTTTACCTGAACAAGCCAATTTTCTATATTGTAAATTTTATCAAAGAATTATTCCAATAGTTCATTTTCCTTAAAAATAATTGTACCTGGTAACTTACATTATATATTTTATCTCTTGGGTTTTACAAAATTTTGAAATATTTGTTTTTTATTACATGGTCTTTTCCTTTGAAATCTTTCTTACATTTACCTCTTGACTTTTTCATTGCCTCATTTATTTTACCTAAATTTAACGTCTCCTTGACCATTTTATTTTAATCATCTTATTACAGTTCAGTTCCTGCTGACTCTCTCTAGCATTGTGTACTTTCTAAATGCACATTCAAATGATTACCCAGCCAGACTCCTCAACAATTCAGGATTGGCCCAGAGACATGAGGAGGTCTGGCAGCAAGGGCAGTAGTAGCTGCCAGACACTATTACAGTAAACTGATGTCTGTGTTACCAGTGCCAGCACCAGCTCATTAAAGCCCCCTGTTCTCTGCCTCTTGAGGCCTTAGGGTTGTTCATTTATTCATTTATTTATTTAGTCCTTCATTCCATGAGTCTATAAAAAACATCAACTACAATGCCAAACACTGTCTTAGCATCAATGGTACAAAGAAAATAAAATATGACCCCAGTCTTCAAAAGATTCTCTCTGGAGAAAGCCAACCACAGTAATTTTGAAGACCTCTATGAATGGCTGGCCACAACAGAAGTGTGCATAAGGTGCTATGGGAACACAGAAGAGGAAATTCCCATGTCAGCCTAGGGAGAGTAGAGAAGATATCTCAGACAATGCAACATTGGAACTGATACTTAAATAAAGAATGGAAAGTCACAAAGAAAGAATGTGAGTTCACAGGCATGACAACAAGATGGATGTCAAGGTTCACATTCAAGAAATAAAAAGTAGCTGGTTCTGCTGAAACTGTAGGGCTTCTAACGGGTACAGGGTATGGGAAGATAGAGCCATGTCTTGTGAGAACAGGTGAGGGCTGGATATTACAAATCTTGCTTGCTATACATATTCTTCACTCCTCTTACATAATACATACCCCACATTGGCACATGGGCACAAACAAGCACCCACACAGATGCACATACTTTTAGGCTTGAAGTGTCATTTACTGTTAAAATTAATAATTTGGTGATACCAGAGATTCAAGTTATAAAATCTTACATCTAGTCTTGAAAAAGATGTATCTCCTTCTTTCTACCTTTCCCCTAAAAAAGAGATGTCCCTTGCCTTAAATATTTCCTTAGGTTCCTTGAGAATATCTTCTGAATGATTAACTCACCCTATAATTATGAAGGATTTCCTAATATTTTGTTTCCATTTTTCCCTGTTGTAGCTTTTACTTAGACTGCCCTCACTGACAAATGAGAATCATCAACTCCTAACTTATTTATAACATCCTTTTATATATTTGCAGGAGAGCTCAGGGAGCAATTCAAACAGAAATGCAGCTGCTTTCAGTTCAACTAAATAAAAAACCCAGCATACTTAGTTTGGTCTCTCAGATATGGCATCTCAGCACAGTGATATTGTTAACAAAGAATTGTATATGGTATAGAAGAGTCCCAGTTATTGCCCAGCAATCTGGGGTTGGAGTGAAATATGTCTCCAGCTCTTTGATGGCATTTCTGTTTTGTAAGAAGTGCTCATTCCCTGAAAAATAATGTTTACAAATTTAGTTTATGGTACTTAGAAAATAGAAAGAGTGGAAGGAGCTTTAGAATGAAAGATTCTTAAAAACAAACAAAAAAAATTCTGAATAGTAAGTAGCAATTGAAAGCTTGCTGGATCCAATTTTGTAGCTATTTGTGGGAAAATACAGTAGGTATTCTGATGAGCTAAAAAGCATGATAGTGGCATAGAATGTAGACAGAAAGTAAATAAGAAAACATGAAAAATGTTTTCAGAAAGGCTAAAAAAACTGTATTTGGATTCCATTCTCTTAAGGCAAAACTGAATGATATGTAATTTTAAATAAATTATTAAATTGCCAAATACAAGTTTTTTTATAGTCTGAAATTAGATCTCTTTCCATTGTTCCAAGGGATTTGAAGAATGAAAAAACTCCCGTTAAATCAAGGAAAAAACGTGTCTCATGAGACTAGTGAGGAACTTGTTGCCCATTCCTATATATTAAACACAAATAATAATTAATCCTTAAATATGTTCCATGAACCCTAAGAAGTTTGCAGAGATTAACTCATTAAATACTAAAACACAACAACAAAACTATGTAGTTGGTGCTATAATTATCCAAACTATCCAAGTATGTGTCTCCTCCACAAAAAGGAACCAGAATACTAAGCAGATACTCACATTTTGAACAGATTATCTAGGAGTGAACACTAGGATTCACCAGAGAAATGATGGGAAGCACCAAAAGTAATAAGGAGAAGATGCAAGGCAGCTTGCCAAGGTGAGTACTGGCTAAAAGGCAACAGAAGCTCTGGATGTGGAGAAACAGTGAGAGAAAAATACCCAGGAATCCACACTCCAAAATGGGTCTTAAAATCTTAGCTACAGGAGAACCCCATGACCCACATGAATCTTGGGCCGAACAGATGGAGCTACCTAGAGACTGTGCAGAGATGTAACTCCAAAAAGGGAAACCACACGAATCCCATAGACATCTGAGCCTAGCACAACTTCAGCTGGTCACCATTCTGGGAGCCTAGATACTGGGGATCTACAAACATGGCTGTTGTCACTGCACTGCTCCAAGGAGCGGGGTTGGAGAATGGGTGCTCCCACGTACCAATAGAAAGATCCCCACTGCCCTGCTGTGGGCTGCTGTTGAGATTGAGATGCCAGCAGACTGTATTCCTCAGTTTCTTGCCCATGCTACTTGTCTGGCAGGGGCCTCTAACCTCTCTGGTCGCAGTCCTAAGGTGCCATTTTGAGAGTTTAACTCTGGGCTGCACCTGGACCTCAGGCTGAGTTTGGGCTGAAGTGGCAGCAGCTACTGTCCACTTGAGAAGGGAAAAGGAAATGAGGTTCTCCTACACATACCTAGGACAATATTCACTGCCCTGCAATGGGCTGCTGTGAGACTGAGATGCAAGTGAACCACATTCCTCACAGCTTCTTGCTTATGCTGTTTGCTGGGGAGGGGCCCCATCCACTCTGATCACAGACCCCAGGCACCATTTTGAGAGTTTAATGCTAGGCTGCACCCCACCTTTGGGCCAAGTTTGAGCTGACACAGCTGCAGCTGCCACTCAGCTGGGGAGAGACATGGAAATCAGGCTTTCTGATGCATATATAGGATAATACTCACCACCCTGCAAGAAGTTGCTGTGAGACTGAGATGCAAGCAGACAGTACTCCCCATACCTTCTTGCCTATACTGCCTGCCTGGGAAGAGCCCTGCCCTCCATGCTGGTAGCAGACCCAAAGTACCATTTTCAGAGTTTAAAGCAAACATGGAAAGAATTTCATCACTGCTAGACTGGCCCTATAGGAAATGATTGAGGAGTTGTAAACATGGTCTTAAACATGGAAACAACAGGTTGATATTCACCATCATGGAACCACATGAAAATATAAAACTCACAGGTCTTAGAAAACAATCACACACAGAAGGAAGAAAAAGGAATCAAACACCAACACAACAGAATTTCATCAAACCACAAACTCAAAAAGATAGAAAAAGAAAGAAATAAAGAACTTATAAAACATCAAGAAAAACGTAGAAATATGAGAGGAACAAAGCCTTATGTATCAACATTAACCTTGAATATAAATAAATTAAATGCTCCATTTAAAAGATACAGACTGACAGAATGGATAAAAAAAATCCAAGTATCTGCTGCTTAAAAGAAACTTGCCTTACCCATAAAGACACATATAGACCGGAAGTTAAGGGGTGGTTAAGGATATTACATGCAAATGGATACCAAAAGCAACCAGGATTAGCTATACTTATATAAGATAAAACATATTTTAAATCAAAAACAGTAAAAAAGACAAAGAAGGTCATTATATAATGATAAAGGGATCAATTCAGCAAGCAGTCGTAATAATAACAAATATATATACACCTAATAATGTAGCAGCAAGATTTGCAAAACAAATATTGTTAGACCTAAAAAAGAGATAGACAACAATATAATAATAGTTGGGGACTTCAACACCCCACTCACAGCACTAGATGGGTCATGAGACAGAAAATCAAAAAAGAAACATTGGATTTAAATTGGATGTTAGACCAAATGGACTTAACAGACATTTACAGAACCTTCTTACATCAACAGAATATGCTTCCTTTTCATCAACACATGGAACATTCCCTAAGATTAAATAAGTTTTAGGCCACAAAAAAGTCTTAACAAATTAAAAAAAAAATGGAAATAACATCAAGTATCTGTCCAGACCACAGTGGAATAAAGCTAAAAATCAACATGAAGAGGAATGTCAGAAACTATAGAAATACATGGAAATTAAACAACATGCTTCTGAACAATCACTAGTTCAATGAAAAATTAATATAGAAATTAAAATATTTCTTAAATGAATGAAAATGAAAACACAACATACCAAAATACCTGTAGGACATAGGAAAAGCAATGTTAAGAGAGAATTTGAAAGCATTAAATGCTTACATCAAAAAAGTATATAAATCACAAATTAGCAACCCAACATTGCACCTCAAGGACCTAGAAAAACAATAACAAACCAAACTCAATTTTTTTTTTTTGAGATAGAGTCTTACTCTGTTGTTGCCCAGGCTAGAGTGCCGTGGCATCAGCCTAGCTCACAGAACCTCAAACTCCTGGGCTCAAGAAATTCTTCTGCCTCATAAACTCAAATTTTGCAGAAGTAAAGAAATCACAAAGATCAGAGCAGAACTAAATTAATGAAGAACAAAAATCATTACAAAGGATTAATGAAATGAAAAGTTGGTTCTTCAAAAATGTAAAGAAAATTGATAAATCAGTAGTTAGTCTAACCCTGAAAAGAAGAGAGAAGAACTAAATAAACAAAACCAGAAATGAAAAAAAAACCCAGACATTACAAATGACACCATAGAAATGAGACTATTATGAACAGTTATACACTCACAAACTAGAAAACCTAGAGGAAACAGATAACTCCTGAAAACATACAACCTCCTAAGACTGAACAAGGAAGAAATAGAACCCCTGAACAGACCAATAAAGCATAGCAAGATTGAATCAGTAAGAAAAAATCTTTCAAAAACAAAAAACCCAGGAGGAGATAGATTCACAGTGGAATTCTACCAAACATACAAAGAAGGACTAATACCAATCCTCCCGAAACTCTTCCAGAAAAAAAATCAAAGAGGAAGGGATGCTTCCTAACTCATTCTATGAGGCCAGTATTACCCTGATAGCAAGCCCAGACATGGACACAACAAAACAAGAAAACTACAGGCAAATATCTCTAATGAACATAGATGCAAAAGTCCTTAACAACATAGATTTTAGAAACAGCTTCTCAATTTCTTTAAAAGAGCCTGCTGAGATTTTTATCGGGATTGTGTTGAATCTTTGCGTTATTTTTAGGAGAATTAACATTCTAACAATATTGTATCTTCTGAATCATGAATACAATATATATTTCTATCTACTAGGCTCTAACTTTTCTCAGCAATAGTTATTGTTTTTTAGTGTACACATGTTTAACATATTTTGTGAGATTAATCTTAATATTTCCTATTATTCATTTATTTAAAATGATATTGTTTTAAAAATTTGATTTCTGGTTGGTTGTTGCTAGTATACAACATACAGTTGATTCTGTGTATCACTCTTGTATCCTACTATCTCGCCAAACATATTTATCAGTTCTTGTAGCTTTTAGTAGATTCCATAGGAGTTTCCATTTATAGACAGAAGATTGCATCATTTACAAATGTAGTTTTATTTCTTTGTATTCAAACTGGATGCTTTGTTTTTTGTCTTGCCTAATTGCACTTTCCAGAACTTTTAGTATCATACTGATTACAAGTGGTAAGAGGGGACATCCATGCTATCCCGATCTTAGGGATAAAGCAATTAATCTTTCACAGTAAATATGCTGTTAGCTGTAGATTTTTGTTTGTTTGTGTGTTTCTGTTTTTATTTTTCATAGAAGACCTTTGTATATTCCTGAAGTGTGCTATTTAAGTTTCAAATATTTGAGTTTATTTCCCAATATTTCCCAATATTTTTCTGATATTTATGTCTAATTTAATTTGGTTGTACCCAGGATCCTTCTGATAGGATCCTGAGAATACCATTTATATACTTGAATGCTTTTAAATGCATCAAGATTTTTTATGGCCTATAAATTGTCCTCTTGATAAATGTTCCCTGTGTACCTAAAAATAATGTGTATCTTGTTACTAGCGACTAGTGAATTACATAAATGTCAATTAGGGAAAGCGTCTGATAGGGCTATACAAGTCATCTATATCATTACTGATGTTCTTTCTATTTTTAAGAGAGAGGTGTTGAAATTTTGTTCCGTATTTGTGGATATAAATTTTTTTTCTTGATGGTCTATGAGTTTTTGCCTTATGTATTTTGAAGCTTTATTATTGATCTATGAACATTTATGATTTTTAGATTCTCTTGATGATTGACTCCTTTATCATTATGAAATAACCCTTTTTATCCCTGGTAAATTTTTTTTTTGTTCTGAAATATACTTTTAAAGATAGTCATATATCCTCTCTAGCTGGCTTTATAGTTTATAGTATGAATTTTTGACTTATCATGTTTTACCTTTAGGTGACAGTATGCTACTTCACATATACTATGAGAATTATACAGCATTTTCTGGGAAAAATTCCAGCCTTTGTATAATAATCATCACACTTTTTACTTCTAATATTCTACACACATCACATTATTATTTATGCTTTAAACCATCAATTATCTTTGAAAGATATATGAAAATAAAAAAAAAATCAGTTTTGAATTCTCCAGGAAGGTACCATTACTGCAGCTCTTTGGTCCTTTCTGTATTACAGATGCAGATTTTCCTCAGATATAATTTTACTTCAGCCTGAAGGACTTCCTTGGCACATCCAATAAGCCAATGGTCCCCAACCATTTTAGTACCAGGGACTGGTTTCATGGAAGACAATATTTCCACAGACCGGGGGAGGGGGAATGGTTCTGGGATAATTCAAGCACATTATATTTATTGTGAACTTTATTTATATTATTATCACATTGTAATATGTAATTAAATAATTATACAACTCACCGTAATGCAGAATCATGGGCCTTGAGCTTGTTTTCCTGCAACTAGATGGTCCCATCTGGGGGTGATGGGAGACAGTGATTTATTACGGTCTCCATGCAGTCAAACCTCTCTGCTATTGATAATCTGTATTTTCAGCTGCTCCACAGCACTAGCATCACCACCTCAGCTCCACCTCAGATTGCCAGACATTAGATTCTCATAAGGAGCATGAAACCTTGATCTGTCAAATGTGCAGTTTACAGTAGGGTCTGTGCTCCTAAGAGGGTCTGATGCTGCCACTGATTGGACAGCAGTTGGAGCAGAAGTGGTGATGTGAGTGATGGGGGGCAGCTGTACATACAGATAAGGCTTTGTTTGCTCGCCTGCCACTCACCTCCTGCTGTGTGGCCCAGTTCCTAACAGACTATGGACAGGTACTGGTCAGCAGCCTGGGTGTTGGGGACCGCAGTGATAAGTGGTTAATTCTTTCATTTTCTTATTTCTTAAATCAAATCTTTATTTGCCTTCAGTCGTGAAAGATACTTTATTGGGTAAAGAATCTAAGTTAATAGTTATTTTCTTTCAGTACTTTAAAGATATTGCTCCACTGTCATCTTGTTTGCATTGTTTTCAATGAGAAATCTATCACATTTATTTTTATTCCTCTGTTTATAAAGTGGCTTTTGACTGTGGCTACTTTTAAGATTTTCTTTTACTCGCTGATTTTATTCAATTTTATTATGATGTACTTTGGTGTAGTTTTATTCATGTTTCTTGTGCTTCATGTTTTATGTTACTGAGCTTCACTGATCTGTGGGCTTATAGTTTTCATCAAAGTTGGAAAAATTTCTATCATGATTTATTCAAATATTTACTCTGTCTATTCTCTTTTTTTTATGAGGACTCCACTTCCACATATTATGGGTTGCTTACATTTGTCCCACAGCTCAATGAGGCTCTGGTCATTTTTTCAAGTCTCTTATACTGTATGTAGATTTTATTGCTATATCTTCAAGTTCAATAATTTTTTTCATCTGCATTCACACACACACATACAAACACACACATACACACATGGGGAACCTAAGACATTATAACTTTCATCTCTGGAAGTTGAATTTTGCTCTTTTTTTATACTTTCCATGCTTTGACTTAATGTATTTTGTATAGTTTCTTATACATATAAAATGTCATCATAACTGTTTTGATGTCTCTCTGTGGTAATTACATAATCTGCTTCACTTCTAGGTTTTTTGGTAGATTTATTTTTCTCATTATGGGTCATATTTTCCTATATCTTTGCATGCCTGGTAGTTTTATATTGAATGCCAAACATTATGAATGTTATATTGTTTGGTGCTGGCTATTTCTTATTTTGATAAATACATTTGACATCTATATTGGAACACTGTTAATTCACTTAGAAACAATTTTATCATTTCAATTTTTGCCTTTAAGCTTTGTTAGGTAGGTAAAGATCAGTTTTTAGTCCAGAGCTTTTTTTCCCCCACTACTGAGGCAGAAATCTTCTTAGCACTTTACCCGTTGCCCTGTGACTTACGAGATTTTCCACTCTAGCCCACAAAAATAAAAAGTAACCTGAATTCTGTGTGAGCTCCAAGGATTAGTGCCTCTCATCCTCTCAGGTATTTTTTTCTTTGGTCTGAAATAATTTCTTCACACACATGTCATATGCTAATCAGTACTTAGATGCACATTCAAGGGATGCTCACTGCAAATCTCTGGAGTTCTATCTCGTTGGAAGCCTCTACTCTCTGGGACTCAACCATGTGAATTTTAGCTGCCTTGTTCTTATGGACTCCCAGCTTCATCTCCTCAATTCAGCAAGACCACAGAACTCTGTCTGGGTTTCACCTTCCCATGCTGCAGCCTGGAAATTCTTACAGGAAGTATGTTTGGGCAATCATGGGTCTCATCTGGGTTTTTTTTCCCCCGTTTCTCAAAGATCATTTTCCTTTGTTATCTAAGGTCAAGTATCTTGAAAACCATTGTCTTATATATTTTGTCCAGTGTTTTTTTTTTGTTTGTTTGTTTGTTTGTTTAGTTGCTATTGGCAAATGGGTAAATCTGGTCCCTATTACTCCCACTTGGCCAGAAGCAAATGTCCCCTATATGCATTTTTAATTAATGTAGGCTATAAAAAATCTGGTGCTTAGGGGAAATCTGGATGGATATATCCATATCTGTATCTATTTCTTTCAATGAGATTTAGGCAATATTTCAGTCATGACAGCAAAATAAATCTCTGTAGAATAGTATGTGGAAAGCAAACAAATTAAGGGTATGAATTAAAACCATCATGGGGGTCAATATTTAAAGGACAGCAGGAGAAAATGGAGCCTGTGATGAAGAAGGGAGGCCAGAGACATGGGGGAGACCAAGCACTCATAGAGCAAATTGTCTGTTCTGGTTACACTTGCTGCAAGAAATCACCCCAAATTTAGTGGCTTAATGCAGCACAGTTATTTTACTATCTCCTATAGCTTCTGTAGTTCAGAAATTCAATAAAGGATTGGCTAGGTGGTTTAGCTCAGCAACTCTTAAGAGGTTGCAGTCAGACAGTGGCTGGAGCTATGACGGCTGGGAATTGAAGTAGCTGGAGCTAACTGAGTCTCTTTTAAACTAATTGTAGATCTCTGTCACATGGTTTCTCCATATGGACTAGTTTGAACTTCTCCATAGCATGGCAGTTTTAGGAAAGGCTGATGGTATGCATTTTGGCTGATAGCTTTATGATCACTTATTACATACAGTAAGGTAGAAACTATATCACCCTTTGTGAACTGACCTTGGGAGTTGCATAACATACTTCTGTTATGCTCTATTGTTCAAAATGATCACAATAGCTCTCTGCTTTCCGAGAGTAGGAGCATATAAACCACACTTCTCCACAGAACAAATATAAAGTCGTATCATATGAAAGGCATGTGTGATGGGAGATATTTTTGCAACAATCTTTGCCAAATGCAGTCTGCCACATAGATCAAGGGAAGAGGCATTTTTAAGAAGAAAGAAAAGATCATATAAGTATCAATTACTACAAAGAACCCAGGTTAAATGAGAATTTTAAAAATGACCATTGTGTTTAGCCATTAAGAATTCGTTGGGGAAGAGCCATAATGGTGGACGAGAAAAGCTGCAAGTCAGAATGTCTCTGCAAAAAAGACAGATTTTAGAAGAAAGTGAAAAAAATAAACTAGCAGAAAAACATAGAGTGGGTGAGGGTCAGAAGGAAGGGTGCCTGAAACTACAGCAGACTCCATGGGAAAACATTGTGGAGGAGAACTGGAAGGAGAAAGGTCCTGGAGAGGCTTGGAGACCAGTGACAAGGGTAGGTGGAGCAGATGATTTTCCCCTCCCTTGCATCTTGGACTATTGGTGGCCTCCTGAGTGGTTGGAGAGACCTGCCAACACCAGCCTAGAAACACCTGCTGCTGGTGAGCAGTGAGCCTTTTGTGGACAGGGCATCAGGCTCCCAGCTCCCTTGGGGCACCTTCCCACAGGCAGACCTGAGCCTATCAGCAGACGCCATATTGCTCCATTCTCTCCTTCCCCTTCCCTACCCATGGGTGGCCAGAGAGACAATTTAGCCATCACACGGAGGCATCTCCAAGGAACGGGAGCTTTCCTTTTGGGGCCCTGCAGCAGACTGAGGTGTACACAGACTGCGAGTTCCTTACCCACCAGCCCTCCCAGGTGCTGCTTGCCTGGGAACTCCAGGAGAGTGGGGCAAATCCCGAGGTGGAGTGAAATTGATCCAGCTTGGGCACCCTGTAGGTGATCCGAGACCAGCACCCCTCCCACTGGCAGGGTCAAGGATTGATCTCCAGGGCCCAGGGGACAGGTCTGCAGACTGGACCCCATACACCTAGGTCACGATCGCACTGCCCTGGGGCACAGAAGGGAGATCTGTGAAAGAGCCTACTGAGGAGTGTGCGCCTTCAGGGGCAGATCAGTGTGCCTGAGTGGCAACCCTCCTCCCAAAAGTGGCTGTGCACCCAGCTCAGGCTGCGATCCTGGGTAGGGAACCCCCACCCCCCCAAGCCCAGACTTTTTGACTGAGTGGAGCCATTTCAGCCCCTCCTGGCAGATTTGCACAGAAGCAAAGAACAGACCTTTGACCCATGCTAACAGCATTTGTGGAGCCTGAGGGCAGGCTTACCCAACCCAGCCCCACCCAGACTCACTCCCTGACCTGCCCTCACTGAGGTGGAGAATAAGGACAAACCTGGAAGTCCCAGGGCCCCACCCACAACCCAAGGCACAAGAGGGCCTATCCAGAGAAACAACAGGTGGCTACAGGACCAAAAAACAGCACTGCACCTCACTCCGCCCAGCAAGTGCCACCTACTGACAGGGAGGTCATTCTGCACACCCTTTTACTGCATCTACTGATTCATCACAAAGGGTGTGGTTGAATCTCACCCACAAACACCACCTACTGGCTCAGAGAATAAATATGGCTTGTCATTATCCAAACAAAAATCAAAAGGAAAGAAGGAACAACTGATCCAGATGGGAAGGAACCAGTGAAAAACTCTGGAAGTATGAAAAATAAAATGGAAAGCACACCTCCAAAGAGGAACAACAGCTCCCTAGCAATTGACATTAACCAAACTCAGAACACTAAAATGACGGAAGAATTTCAAACATGGATTGTAAGAAAACTGAATGATATGCAAGAAGAAATGGATAACCAATACAAAGAAACCACACACACAAAAAAAATCCAGGACTTGGAAGAAAAATTCACTAAAGAAATTGAAATATTAAAGAAAAATCAAACTGATCTCCTGGAAATGAAGGAGTTATTCAGGGAACTACAAAACACCGTGGAAAGCCTCAAGAACAAGGTAGATCGAACAGATGAAAGAGTCTCAGAGATTGAAGATAACTCCTTCTAATTAAATAAGTCAGTTCCAGAGATCAAGCAGAAAATTAAGAGAAAAGAAATAAGCCTACAAGAAATGAGGGATTATGAGAAAAAAAAAAAAACAAACAAAACGAACCTGAGGGTGATAGGGATTCCAGAAGGTGAAGAAGAAAACACTGAAGGGCTGGATAAGCTATTTGAAGATTAATAGAGGAGAATTTCCCAGGCCTTGCTAAAAATCTAGATATACAGATACAAGAAGCCCAATGGACCCCAGGGAGATTCAATGCAAATAGAAAGACACCACATCATGCAGTCATCAGATTGACCAAAATATCCACGAAAGAGGCCCTTCTACATGCTGTAAGGTGAAAGAAACAAGTAACACACAAAGGAAAGCCCATCTAATAACTCCAGATTTCTCAACCGAAACCCTACAAGCGAGAAGAGACTGGGGCCCCATTCTCACTCTTCCAAAACAGAATAATGCCCAGCCTACAATCTTGTACCCTGCAAAACTAAGTTTCATATATGAAGGAGAAATAAAGACATTCTCAGATAAGCAAAGACTGAAGGAATTCACCAAGACAAGACCAGCTCTCCAAGTAGTATTCAAAGCAGAATTACACAAGGATCAGCACAATAAACATTCTCGAATGTAAAACCACTCAAAAATTAAAGATCAAAGGCTAGATTCCACAATGGCTCAAGAGAGAAAGCAAAGGAACAAAACTGCAACCCAACAGAATGAACAGTAATTCACCCCACTCATCAGTTCTCTCAACAAATGTGAATGGCTTGAACTCCCCTCTCAAGAGACATAAGCTGGCTGAATGGATAAAACAAAACAAAACAAAACAAAAAAACAAAAACAAGCATCGGCTGTCTCCAGGAAATGCATCTAACCTGCAAGGATGCATTTAGACTGGCTGAATGGATAAAACAAAACAAAAAAAAAACAAAACAAAAAAACAAAAACAAGCATCGGCTGTCTCCAGGAAATGCATCTAACCTGCAAGGATGCATTTAGACTCAAGGTAAAGGGTGGAAATCAATATTTCAAGCAAATGGAAGCCAAAAGAAGGCTGGTGTGGCAGTTTTGATCTCAGATAACTTAGTTTTAAAATCAACAAAAGTAATGAAAGACAAAGAGGGCCATGATATAATGGTGAAGGGCACAGTTCAATAAGAATACATAACAATTCTAAATATGTATGTACCCAACTTAGGTGCACCCAGATTCATAAAGCAAACTCTACTTGATCTAAACAAATTGATAGACAGCAACACCATAATAGTCAGGGACTTCAATATCCCACTGACAACACAGGACAGATCCTCCAAACAGAAAATTAACAAAGAAATAACAGACTTAAATAGCACTCTAGAAAAAATGGGCTGACTGACATTTACAGCACATTGTACCCCAAAACCACTGAATATACATTCTTCTCATCAGCTCATGGGACATTCTCTAAGATTGACCATATTCTAGGACACAAAGCATGTCTCAAAAAATTTAAAAAAATAGAAATCATACCATGCATCCTCTCAGATCACAGTGGAATAAAAACAGAAACAGAAACTCTCATCTCTACACAAAGTCATGGAAATTAAACAACTTTCTGCTGAATGATTCCTTCATAAATGAGGAAGTAAAGATGGAAATTAAAAGATTCTTTGAACTAAATGAGAAAGGTGACACAAGTTATCAAAATCTGTAGGACACAGCCAAAGTAGTCCTGAGAGGAAAGTTTATTTCCATAAATGCCTATATCCAAAAGTCAAAAAGAGCACAAACACACAACCTAACAAATCGACTCAAAGAACTGGAAAAAGAAGAACAGACCAACCCCAAACCCAGCAGAAGAAGGGAAATTAATAAGATCAAATCAAAACTAAATGAAATTGACAACAAGGAAACTATATAGAAGATTAATAAAACAAAAAGTTGGTTCTTTGAAAAAATAAAGAAAACTGACACACCTTTGGCTAAACTAACGAAAAACAGAAAAGAAAAATCTCTAATATGCTCCATCAGGAACCAAAAGGAGAAGTTAAAACTGATGCCGTGGAAATTCAAGATATAATTTATGAATATTACAAAAACCTTTATGCACACACCTGGAAAATGTGGAGGAAATGGACAAATTTTTAGAAGCACACAGCCTCCCTAGGCTCAACCAGGAAGAAATAGAATTTCTGAACAGACCAATATCAAGGACTGAAATTGAAACAGCAATAAAAAACATTCCAAAAAAGAAAAGTCCTGGACCAGGACTTTTTACCACACCTACAAAGAAGAACTGGTGCCTATCCTGCAGAAATTATTCCACAGCATCAAGAAAGATGGATTCCTCCCCAACACATTTTATGAAGCCAACATAACCCTGATACCAAAACCAGGAAAGGACGCAACAAAAAAGGAAAACTACAGACCAATATCCCTTATGAATACAGATGCAAATATTCTCAACAGAATTCTAGCTAACCGAATCCAGGTGCTTATTAAGATAATAATCCATCATGACCAAGTGGGCTTCATCCCAGAGATGCAGGGATGGTTCAACATACACAAATCTATAAATGTAATTCACCATATAAACAGAAGGAAAACAAAAACCATATGATTCTCTCAATAGATGCACAAAAAGCATTTGACAAAATTCAGCACCTTTTATGATAAGAACGCTTAACAAAATAGGCATAGATGGGGCTTACCTGAAAATGATACAAGTCATTTATGACAACCCACAGCCAACATCATACTGAATAGGGAAAAATTGAAAGCTTTCCCACTTAGAACTGGAACCAGACAAGGTTGCCCACTATCTCCACTTCTATTCAACATAGTGCTGGAAGTCCTGGCCACAGCAATCAGGCAAGAGAATGGAATTAAAGGCACATGAATGGGAACAGAAGAGATCAAACTCTCACTATTTGCTGATGATATGATATTATATCTAGAAAACCCCATGGATTCAACCAAGAGGCTCCTGGAATTGATAAATGAATTCAGTAAAGTCTCAGGATATAATATCAATACACATAAATCAGAGGCTTTCATATATATCAATAGCAGTCATACCGAGAACCAAATCAAAGACTCAATTCCCTTCACAATAGCAACAAAGAAAATAAAGTATCTAGGAATATATTTAACCAAGGAAGTAAAAGACCTCTACAGGAAGAACTATAAAATATTGAGGAAGGAAACATCAGAGGATGTAAACAGGTGGAAAACCATACCATGCTCATGGGTCGGCAGAATCAACATTGTTAAAATGTCTGTACTACCCAAAGTGATCTATAGATTCAATGCAATCCCTATTAAGATACCAACATCGTTCTTCACAGATGTAGAAAAATTAATTTTACGCTTTGTATGGAACCAGAGAAGACCCCACATAGTAAAAACAATTCTAAACAATACAAACAAAATGGGAGGTATCATCTTACCAGACTTCAAACTTTATTATAAGGCTATAGCGATCAATACTCCTTGGTACTGGCACAAAAACAGAGCTGTTGACCAGTGGAACACAACTGAGAACGCAGACATAAAACCATCCTCATATAGCCACCTAATCTTTGACAAAGTAGACAAAAACATACACTGGGGAAAAGAATCATTATTCAATAAATGGTGCTGGGAAAACTGGATAGCCACATGTAGAAGACTGAATCAGGATTCACAGCTTTCTCCTCTGACAAAAATCAACTTAAATCTGTTAAAACTTAACAGATTTAAACCTAAGGAGCGAAAGTATTAGAATTCTAGAGGAAAATGTTGGAAATACTCTTCTAGACATTGGCTTAGGCAAAGAATTTATGAAGAAGACCCCAAAGGCAATCACAGCAACAACCAAAATAAATAAATGGGACCTGATCAAATTAAAAAGCTTCTGCACAGCCAAAGAAACTGTCACAAGAGCAAACAGACAACCTATAGAATGGGAGAAAATTTTTGCATGCTATAAATCCAATGAAGGGCTGATAACTAGAATCTACTTAGAACTCAGGAAAATCAACAAGAGAAAATCAAACAACCCTACCAAAAAGTGGGCAAAGGACATGAACAGAAACTTTTCAAAAGAAGACAGAATGGCCCAAAAACATATGAAAAAATGCTCAACATCTCTAATCACTAGGGAAATGCAAATCAAAACCACAATGAGACATCACTTATCCCCAGTGAGACTGGCCTTTATCAAAATGTCCCAAAACAATAAATGTTGGCATGGATGTGGAGAGATAGGAACACTCATACACTGCTGGTGGACTGCAAACTAGTGCAACCTCTGTGGAAAGCAATATGGAGATACCTTAAAGAGATACTAGTAGAAGTACCATTCGATCCAGCAATCCCATTACTGGGCATCTACCCAAAAGAACAAATGATACTCTATAAGAAAGACATCTGCACCTGAATGTTTATAGCAGTACAATTCACAATTGCAAAGATGTGGAAACAACCCAGGTGTCCATCAATAAATGAGTGGATTAATAAAATGTGGTATATGTATACCATGGAGTACTATTCAGCTTTAAGAAACAATGGCGATATAGCACCTCTTGTATACTCCTGGAAAGCACTGGAACACATTTTCCTAAGTGAAGTATCTCAAGAATGAAAAACAAGCACCACATGTACTCACCATCCAATTGGTATTAACTGATCAACACATAAGTGTACATACAAGAATAACATCTATTGGATGTCGGGCAGGGGG
>RJWJ010024461.1:0-19228 GCA_004363605.1 Indri indri | reverse complement strand
CCTCCCAGCGCTAGAGCCTCCTGCAATCCTTCTCCCAGAAACAGAGGGTGAGCCAGTAGCCAGATGTCTTGTGCATTGCATGATTTCAGCTGCTCACAAGCCCAGCAGCCTGGGCTGTTATTACTCCAATCTTATGGGTGGACATTGTGGTTCAGACAGGGGACAGGGACAGTGAGAAGTGGAACCCAGATCACTTCTGAAGTCACCTCTCCTATATGCATCACGCTGCCCCATCCCTTACCCTGTCCACCAATCACCCCTTCGTCCCTCCACCCTTCCATTCACCCACACCCACCCATCTAACTTTCTACCCATCCCTCCATCCACCCACTCATCCTCCCATCCCCCATCCATCCACCACCCACCCCTCATCCATCCACCCACACATCATCTCCTCCATCCCCCCTCCACCCGCCCCCCTACCGGTCCACACATCCATATTTCCTGACCTCCTGGTCTTTCCCTGGTTTAGCTGATGTGGCTCCACTACATCCTCTAGAGTCCCTGTCCTCTCCCAAGAGGCAGCTGCAGGGGGCAGGGGGACCAGTAAGTGCATAGTTTGTTGGTGCTAAGGACGCCTTGGGCAGAGAAAGGGGGTTGTCAGTGAGCCTAGCGTGGGGACAGTCTGCTCCGCTCCACACCTACCCCTCCCTCATGCCGAGAGCCTGACACACACAGGCAGGGCAGAAGGGGACAGAGTGGGGAGCCACTACCACGAGGTCCTTGACCCTCAGCCCCATCCCAGAGGACCCTGAGCTCCAGCGGAGGGAGGGAGGAAGAGGAGGCGCAGAGAGGGCGAACTTGGGTGGGCCCCGAGCAGGCAGCCTGGCACTTAGCTCCCCACTCCCAGCCCGGAGTGACCAGCCCCTGCTTCCTTCCCCCAGCCCAGGCCCTGCACTGCCACGTGTGCTGCGGCCATGAGCACTGCGAGTCTTTGGTGGAGTGCGCCCCGACCGACAAGTACTGTGTGATCACAAGGGCGAGTGAGTACGGGGGCAGCCCGCCCCGCCCCGCCCCGCCCAGCATCGCCCCCTTCACACCCAGCCCCGCTGCTGCCCCCAGGCCCGCCCACAGGCACCACGCCCTGGTCCAGAGCTGACACCACTGCCCTGGCAGGATCCCACCACCCATGCGCAGGCTGTCAGTGGCAGACTAACGCGTCTGCTTTAGTAGCCATGCATTTATGCGAGTGTGTCACAGAAAGCCCCGCAGCTCCCCAGTAATATTGTCAGAACAAGGCCAAAAAGGGGCTTTACAGTTTAACTGTAGACTAGAGGGGGTCCGTTTAAAATATTAGGGAGGGAGAGGCGGTACTGAAGGCGCAGCTCCCCTTGTAGGCGTCCATCTGCACTGTCTCCCACCATAACCTCTATCCTGGGTGTGCTCACTGAGCCTGGAACTCTGGCCCCTCCGTGTGTGGCGGACCAGTCTCCCGCAAGGTGCCCTGCCGGTGCCCTCCCCGCGTGCGCCCCAGGACAGACCCTGTCTTTCCTCTGACCTCCCATGGACCCCTCTGCTGTCTGGTTCTGGCCTTAGCTGAGCTAGGGCCCAGCACTCAGGTGTAGGGGGACACGGGGGAGGAGGGGTGGGAGTGGGGAGTTGGTGGCAGGGTCTCATAAGGCTGCAAGAGCTCGTGGAGGCCTGAGCAGGGTTGGGAGGTGACAGAGCTGCAGGCAGAGGCAGTAGGTCCCTCACCAACGGTGACCCCCCCATGTCAAAGGCCCCTCGAGCTCCACTCAGAGCCACCCATGTTACAGAGAGACACATGCCCTGCCCAGGGCCATGGCTGTCTCCCACACTAGGCACTGCACCCCCAGCTGGCCGGCCAGGAACAGCACACCCCCTGATGCCTCTAGGACCTCCCTACCCGGTTGGGCAGAAAAAGGCCCTGCCCAGAGACACCAGCTCTGTCTCTCTGAGGGGGCTAGGGAAAGCCCCCATGCCCAGGGCAGGGACCACACAGGGAGAGGCCCCTCCTCCCTCCACCCCCAGCATTTCCCCTGGGCTCCTAGTGAGCACCCGCAGGCGCTGGGCCTGCCACTGCACAAGTCAGGAACAAGGACAGGATCCATGGAGGGACTTTCTAGGGAGAGGTGGCCATAAAACAATGAACCACAAAGCAAAGGGGCTCTGGAGAGACAGAGCCGGGAGGGACAGAGAGGAGCAGAAGGGCACTCTTCTCCCCAGGGGCCCCCAGCACATCCAGGACCCCCTGGGCCCCCCTTGCCTGAAGGAAGCCACAGGTCTTACACTGGGACAGGGCCAGCTGCCCTGGGGGCTTCTCTCAGACTCCCCAGGCTACGCCCCTGCCTCTCCTTCAGCCTCCCCTCCCTGTGCATGCTCCTGTCTGTCCATGGGTCTGCCAGGCAGCACCTCCTCACGCAGAGATCCGTGGGGCCCTCCCCGTCTTCCAGGAGCCTCAGAGGTCATAGCCGAGCCTGACCGTGTGGAAATGTGGGTGCCAGAGCTGACACTTGGGGAGGGTGGTCATCAGAAGGGCAGCGTGGGCAGGAGGCATCCAGAAACAGCAACCTGGGGGCACAGGAGCCTCTGGGAGACTGAGGAAATCCAGGTGATGCCTGCACCCACCCAAGTGACCCCAGCAGGTGACCCCAGGCCCGAGACCTGCTGGAGTTACTACAGGTGGGCAGAGCAGGTCTGCCTGGCCCCCGCGGGGTCTGGGGGAAAGGGCCCTGGGTGGTCAGTCCTGACCCTGCCGAGCAATAGGCCCCATGTGGTTTCATCCGTCTTCTGACTCAACCCTCAATAGCCACAGCTCAATAGCCCCCATTTCTCAGGTGAGGAAACTGGGGCTCAGATCCCACCCTGCCCCAGCGAGGAAGTGGCCAACCTCCCATTGGAGCCCAGGGCCTTCTGTCTCCAAACCCTCTGGCTAGTGACTCACAGCCAGGCCTGTCCCATCTCCCCAGCAATTACTGAAAAATAGGGTCAGTGAACACTGTCTCTGTTCTATTTTATCCATGGAACAAAGCTCCTTGTTTTATTTTTAAAAATTTATTATTTTTAGAAACAGGGTCTCAGGCTGGAGTGCAGCGGCTAAGTTTTCTATTTTTTTTTTTTTTTTGTAGAGACAGGATCTTGCTATGTTGCTCAGGCTGGTCTCAAACTCCTGACCTCAAGCGATCCTCCTGCCTCTGCTCCCAAAGTGCTGGGATTACAGCCCTGATCCACCGCGCCTGGCCCTTTTTTAAAAGCTGAGCATGAGCATCACTAACCACCACATTTAGTTAAAGAATCATCTCTGTGCTGCTCCAGGCTTGGGAGGAGGACATGCCCACAGAGGTGGCACCTGAGGGGTGACTCAGCCTTTCCTCTCGGTCCCTCACGTGGATTACCACTGGCTCTGGTGCTGTCCTTAGTCCAGGAGCCACTTGCATCCATCTAGATCTGGCAGTTCTGTCCCTCATCTGCCAAGGCCAGGACATTCAGAACTTGACTGTAAACTCCACTGCTAACTGCACAGGGCTAGTCACTAACCAGCACCCGCCACGCACCGTGTCCCGGCACTGCCCTCGCGCTCCTCAGAAATTCCTTCATTTAAACCCAAAACAATCGCAGAGGGGGCTTCTATTACAATCCACCTTTTCCAGACCAGGAAACTGAGGCACAGACTGATCAAGAACCTTGAGCTAGAATCCCTCAACCCCACCCATGGTTCCTGCGCCAGCTTTGAACAAGAGGTCCATTTGGCCGGAGTTACTGTTTTCAGAATGTCCTGAACAGTGTGGGTTAAGGGAAGCAACTCGCCTTTCCCCGCAGTGGCTGGGTTCTAAGCAGCCTGCTGCATGGTCACCTCGGGAACGCTGTTGTCCCCACTGTGTGGGTGCAGAAGCCCAGCAAGTCTGGCACAGAGGCAGGCCCCCTGGCGAGGCCCCAACGCTGTCTCCTTACGGGACACGAGACCATTTCATACGACTTCCCTGTGTCCGAGCAAGGCTGAGAGCCGGGGCCAGGCCGCCTCTCCACCTCTCCAGAGAGGGAGTGGGGAGGGAGGTGCGAAACTGGAGGAGGGAGGAGCCCCCAATCCCCCTGTCCCAGATGTCACAGAGGAGCCTGGTCTTTCTTTGGGACACATCCCCGCAAGCTGCCACCTCAAGGCCCCACAGGCATTTGGAGCCCCCAAAGCAGGCTGTGGCCGTGGTGTCCCCGGGTCCCTGAAGGTGGGGTGGGAGCATGACTCACAGCGCCCACAGACCCTCCTCTCTCTGCAGCCAGCCCGGGTGGCATCCTGGTCATGAAGTCCTGCTCTCCAACGTGCCCCAATAGCACCGTGTCCTCCGACGGCCGTGCCCTCTCTGTCTCCTGCTGCCAGGGCAGCCAGTGCAACCGCAGTGCAGCCGCGAGCCTGGCGGGCAGCCTCGGAGCCCTGTGGGCCAGCGTTGTAGCCAGCCTGCTGTGGGCACTGCTCCGGGCGGCCTGCTGAGGGCCCAGCCCTGGGTCCCTCTGGGCCCTCTCAGCACGGGACCCTCTGCAGCCTCAGCAGCTCCTGCACCCCGCCCTGTGGAGAAGGGTCCTGGTCCCTGCCACTCCCCTCCTTCCTTCGCCCAGGCCGCACTCACCCCTCCCAGTCTTGCAGGGGCCACGGCTCTGGTGAGGGAAGCTCTGCCCCTGCCTCAGGGAACCACCCGAGGGGATACCCCAGAGAAGAGCACCTGCCCCAAGACCCCACCTCCAGGACACCTTTGGCTCTCTGCTGGGGTCCTGGAGTCCCCTGGCCATCTGCCACTGGAAAGAGCCCCCCAGCTCTCCCCAGCACCAACCCAGATTTCAGGGGCTGGAGGTTCCTCCTGCTCAGGCCCTGCCTAGCAGGACCCTCCTCAGGTCCCTTGGCCTCCTCCTGTGCCAGCGTGGCCCTTGCAGGAAGGACAGGCTCAGAGGCTTGGTCTTTGGACCCCCGGGGCTATCCATCCCCTCCACCAGCCCCTTCTCAGTCCTCCCTCCCACCTTGTGCTGCTCATCTCCTGGGCTCACTCGCCTCCCCCGCCCCCTCCCACCCTTCCAGTCCCCCTGGGCTACTGCACGCACCCGTCACCCTGAGACACCCTGAGAAGGGACTTGCCTCCAGGCTCTCATGGGGGGACCCAGTCTTCAGGCCAGAGCCCCCAGCCCAGAGACCTCTTTCAGGAGAACGCGGGCCTTTTAAATGCTCCCCTGACTGCCCACTGAGGGATGGGCCAGGCCACCTTGGGGCTTTGGGCCAGGCATTGGAAGGGGGGGCGTCCGTTCTCACTGGGCGTCAGGTGAGGACCAACCTAACCCCCAGCAGTGCCGTCTGCCAGCCCTCTCCTGGCTGTTGTGAGAGAATAAAACTGCAAGCTCAGCTTGGTCCTTCTCCAAGATGTCGGCTCTGGGGACATTTCTTGTCGTTGGTCAGCCTCACCCTCGGGGAGGGGAAGGGCCCCACCAGAGGCAGCGGGGGCTTTACAGAGGGAGGGGAATCCCCGCTGCACAAGCTCAGGGTGGGAGAAATGCGCTTGCCTGCTGCCTTGGAGTCCCGTGTCTGCCGAGCCTCTTAGCCAGGGTGGCAGAAACACAATCCCAAGTAGGGTGTCACCTGGGGTCCTCTGGGGAGCCCTTCTGAGCCTCACTGTCCCCTGTCAGCGCTGCCCCCTGGATGCCCACATCCTGTGTGCTCGGTCCTGGGCCCTGCAGGGTGCCCCACACCCCACGCCCCAGTCCTGTGTCCTTGCTTCGGCCACTCAGGACTCTCAAGACCATGTCTCCTCCCAGGGCTGTTCCTGGGTGGCAGGGTGAGGGCCCCCTACCCCCCACCCCCAGGGCTTGGCTGCCCAGGCAGGCACAAGGCCCTTGCTCAGAACCCACCCAGGGTTCCCTGCCGTGGGACCCTGAGTCCTTGCCCTCCTGTCCTGTCCTCTTGGGCTCAGAAGCCGGGCAGAGACGTCCTCTCCCTCCACCCTTAATCCCTCACATCCCTTCCCTAGGTGACCAGGACAAACTCCCTGGCCAGGAGAGTGGCAGCAGGCCTCCGCCCTGCAGAGGCTGCTCCCACAGCCGGGGGTGGGTCGGGGGATGTGGGGTTGGGGGGAGGGGCCCCCCCACAGGCCAGGGGCTCCCACATCCCACAGCCCAGAGGGTTTCCACAACCTGGGGCAGGAGTTCCACAACCCCGGGGGGCTCCCACAGCCTGAAGGGTTCCCACAGCCCGGGACGCCCACAGCCTGGGTGCCTGAGCCTGGGAGGCCCCAAGACAGGTGTTCGCCGCCTCTGAGAATTCACGCAGGTGTGCAGGCCAGATGTCCAGCCTCCCTCAGCCTCTGCAACCTCCACCCGCCCAGTGGCCAGGCCTCCTGGCAGGGAGCCTCCCCGAGACTTTCCCCACCCGCTGGCCTCCCGCGCCTTCCCCATGGCCGGGCTTTCCCAGCAGCCACCTCTTCAGCCTCCCAGGGCCACTGCCCACCCTTGGTGTCCAGACTCAAGTTCCCCACCCTTTGTGCTCTGTGCGTCCCTGCCCGAGCCCGTGCTGAGGCCGAAGGAGGTGCTCCCGGCGCCCAGGACTCAGAGGGCTCAGGCCAGGGGGAAAGGGCTCCTTCAGTCTCATGGGGGCTTCCCCCATTACTGTGCCTTGAGCTGTCGGGAGGATAAGAAAGGACAAGGTGGGCTGAGGGGAGCTGGGCGAGCCGTGAAGCCAGGCTGTCAGGATGCCCTCAGGGCCCTCCAAGCCTCTGGCACAACTTTTGCGTGGCCCGGCTGTTGGGCTGCAGGGACACATGGGGTGGTGGGTACGGGGACCTGTGGGGGCAGCCAGCCCAGGAGCAAAGCTGGGTTTTCCTTTCCTAACGAGGGGGGGGGGTCTCTAATTGTCTTGTCTGATGGGACTTCCTGGTCCTCCTAACTCTGGAAGGGCCCCACGCTTTAGGGCAGCCCCCACCCAGCAAGTCACAGCCACATGGATGTGGCCAACTTCTGCAAGAGCACCAGGGCCAGCCTGCGGAAGTTGGGGCGGGGCCAGGGGACTGTTTCCACACAAAGGTAATCGACTCCCTCCCTCCCGAGGCACAAAGAGCTCTGTGGACCTGCCTGGCCCGACAGCTCCTGGGGTGCAGCTTGGTCTTCGGGAAGCCTGAGTTCTTCCCCTGCCCCCACGCCTTCCCCGCAGTCACAAAGCAGCACCACTCAGAGACAGCCTCCTGCATACCAGGCACCCCACGGCTTCTGGACACCACAGCAACAGGCACAGTCCCTGCCCTTGTGGCAGGAGAGGCTGGGGACAGTAAGCAAAGTGACAAACCCTGGTGGGCCTCAGTGCCTGGCAAGGGCCATGTGGGAAGAAAAGGCCTGGGTGGGGGGGGCTGCTGAGACAAGGACAGCACGTGCAAAGGCCCAGGGGCAAGGAAAGGCTCAGGGACTGTGAGGAGACCCCGAGGTGGGACAAAGTGGGAGCCGGGCCACATGAGAGTGGGTAGTGCACGGCCAGCCTGGCAGGGCCCCAAGCAAGGCAGGGAGGCTGGGCAGATGGTAAGAGCATGGGGAGCTCCGAGGGAGGTTGTGGGGGGTGTTCTGTCTGACCCAAGTCCAGAGTGTGCTCCTCCCCAGGAAAGCAGTGCGGACCACGGCAGCACTGGCGTGCGGGCAGAGGAAGAGAGGTGAAGGGGGCCCCAGGACTGGAGAGGCGTGGACTCGGGCGGGGGCGGGGTGCAAGTAGGTTGGGACATGTTACCCCTGAAATGCCCCAGGGAGGTCTGGGTGGGGCAGGGGGAGGGACTGGGCTCCGAAGAGCTGGGGCCAGACAAAATGACACACGTGAAGCGGAAGCTAGGGCTGGCTCTGTGGCTAGACCTAGCTGTGACAGCCAGGAGTTCTGGAATAAAGATAGGGTTTTCTCAGGTCCCCTCAAGCCAACCCGGCTCTGTGTGACCTGGGTTCATGGTCAAGGCTGCCCCTCTGTCCCTGGTACAGTTTGGGGGCATCCTGGCAGCCACATCCCCTCCACTGAGCACCTCTGCTCCCCGAGGACCCGCCCACCCTGCCCTCTCACACAACCTCCTGGGTTGTGACGACACACTTCTTAATCCCTTAAGCTCTTAAGACTGTGGTTATGAGCCGGGCTCGGGACCCTCCTCCCTCTCTTGGAGGCTTGTCCCCACCCCTAGAGAGGACTGAAACAACATGCAGACCTCCTGGATGAACCGAGCGCCAAACTGGGATCCTGGGGGCCACGAGGCTGAGTGGAGAGCGACCAGGCAGCTGTTCCAGCCTCAAAGCTCAGCAGCCACCTGAGCCCGAGGCTGGATGGGGTGTGTGCTGGGGGACAGAGACAGGCCTCCTCAGCCCCTGGGCCATGCAAGGGCAGCACACACTACCCTGTGAGAGCTTCTGGTGCCAATGACAGGCGGAGGACAGGGCACACAGTGTGTGCATGTCAGATATTTCTTTCCTTCTTAAAAGTTAGGATCAATGATGTCCTCCCAAAGCCTCCTCCCACCCCCCAAGTTATCATATAATCTTTAAAAAGCATGTGTCTACAGGCTGGGTGTTGCCAGCCCAGAGCTGCCACTGACCGCCTGTAGACCCGAGGGTCTCAGAGCCTCCTGCAGGCTGGACTCTATGAGCTTTGTGAATTACCGTCTTCTCTTGTCAGGGGCAGGTGTGTGTGAATAGGAAAGGGAAGAATGGGGAGGGGAGACAGAGAGAGAGAGACATTATTGTAACTGTCTCCTAGAGGACACACAGGTAGTCTGAGGGCAGTGCCCACTGATGGGGACATCCCGCTGGAGACAGGGCCTGGAGGGACAAAGCCACCGCAGACCACCAACTAGCCCTTGCCTGGGAAGTGCTAAAGGCCACCACCTCCACAGTCTTGCTGGGACCTCCCCCCGGAGCTGGTCTGCACTGACTCACGAGAGAGAGCCTTTGGTGGGGCAGGAACTCCCCAAGGTCAAGGAGAGGATCACAGGGAGAGTAAGAAGGTGAAGGCCCGTCCCGAGGGCAGGGCAGCTGGTGAGAAGCAGCCCATCCACAAGGGGACAGTCTGGAAGGATGCAGTCAATGCCTTGGGGCTCTCCTCACTAGGGACTAGGGAAAAGCCACATTGTGCCAGCAGCACTCACTTCATCTGTGTCTCCCTCAGGTGGTCGAAAGGTCTGACGCATTGGTCCACCCTTCCTGGGTCACTTTACTTGTCTTCACAGGCCCTGTCCATACCTGACATCTCAGAATGCATTTTGGTGTCTTTACGGAATGGTACCCTGAGAAAGTGAGCTCTGTGAGGGTGCAGATGTTCCTTGTTCACATCTGTATTTCTACATATAACCCAACATGTTACCTGGCAAATGACTGGTGCTCTTCAAATAATATTTACAGGATAGATGGAGGGACATATGGTAGATTGATGGATGGATAGATGGTTGGATGGGTGGATGGGTGGATAGAGGGATGATGGGTGGATGGGTGGACGAGTGATGGATATGGATGGATGGATGGATGGGTGGATGGGTGGATAGAGGGATGATGGGTGGATGGGTGGACGGGCGATGGATATGGATGGATGGATGGATGGGTGGATAGGTGGATGGGTGATGGATATGGTGGATGGATGGATGGATGGATGGATGGGTCAATGGGTGGCTGGGTGGCTGGGTGGATGTCAAAGGGTAGATGGTAAATGGATAGATGGGTGGGTGGATATTGGGAGCAAATGAAGGCAGGGGAGTAAGGAAGGAAAGTGACCAAGGCTCTGTGTTCACCACCCTTGATCCTACCCCACTGAGCTGAGAGTTGGCAGCCATAAGCTCCAGGCTACAGCAGGAGGTGGAGGGAGCTGTGGCATAGCAGAGGGGAGACCCCAGGAGTTGTGCATGAGCACAGACTCCTCTGTCCTTCCCTAGAACCCTGGTGGGAGCTTGTCTGAACGTGCAGAGAATGAACCACCTCCAGGGTACCTGATTCCCACTCAGATTCTTTGAGTTTCGAACTTCTAAGGTTCTGTGTTCTGCAAGCCCATACTGCTAAGAGCCTGCAGTCCTGGGACTCTGAGATCCCCACGGTTCCTTGGCTCTGTGGCCACACCCCTCTGCAGGCCTCCCCCTACCTCGTGCAGGACCATGAAGCCCTCAGTTCACACCCTGAGGGCTTCTCCCTCATCACCCAGACTTTGGCACTGGGCACCCCTGGCCAGACCCCTGAATGCCAGTGCCTCAGAGGGATACGGCAAGTTGTCTGATAATTAGGGCCCACCCAAGGGCTCCGTGGAGAGGTGTCCTTATGCTGGTCCCAGGTGCTGGTATGGTGCCAGCCTTCACCCGTGGGCACCACCAGCCAGGCCTGAGAACTGGTTTGTTTTTCCTGGAACTCAGGAACCCAGGGCCCCAGTCCAGCTCTTCCTGGGAACAGGCTGCACCCCAAGGCAGGGTAGTGTTGCTCAAGCTCTGCCCTATGCATGCAGCTGCTCCCTGGATTTGCATGCTGGCAGGGCAGGAGGGAGAGGCCCAGCAAGCCTGCGGGCCCCACGCGGAGGGGCAGAGCCGTTCCTGAGCCCAGCCCCTGGCCCAGCCCGTGGAGCTAACTGCACCCAGCAGCCAGGCCCAACAGTGGGGGAGGTGCTGCTGGTGGCCAGGGTCCCAGGGGATGATCTAGGACATGGGCAGGGCCATGCCAGGCCCTGGGAAACCTTCCCCCACCTCATGGGAAGCAGGTGACAGAGACTCATGTCTGAGGCTGTGGCTCCATGTGTAAAGGTGACTCCTGTACCAGGAGGGAGGAGTGGGGAGGCTGGGTGTGGGGGAAGGGCTCAGGCCCGAGACCAAGCCCAGCTGTGGTGATGAGAGGAAAGCCTGCCCCTCTCTGTGCCATCCAAGGCCCCACCTGTGCAGGTGTGTGACACAGAGGAGAGCAGAGCAGGCCCGAGACACTGCATCACTGAGCTCCCTGACTCATGGAGCATTCACCCAGCCCCTGCTGAGGAAAGAGGCAGAAAAGGGATGTGACACACCAGGCCACACGGGGCCTGGAGCCTGGGCCCTGACACCCTACCTGGCCACCCACCCTTCAGGTCTCAGCTTAGATGGCCCCGCCCAGGTTGGTCCTCCTGAGGCCCCCAAGCCCCAGGTCCCTCGGCCTCCCTATGGTCGCACTCCTAGGTGTGTGCCACACAGCAACCGATTGTGTCTCCTCTGCCCGCATGGTCTGGGGGCCCTGGGCTGGGCCCTGCCTCTCCCCTCTCTTGGTCTCGTTATACCCACGGTGCCTAGCACATGGCAGGTCCTTATAAGATGTTGAATGAATGAATGAATGAATGAAGCACCTCAGGGCAGAGGGAAGCATTTTGGAGCCCTGGGGCTGTGGCTGGGACTGTGCACTTGCCATGTGGCCACCTGAGGCTGAAGAAGCCCCTCCCCATGCCCCAGGGTTTGCCGGCACCTCCAGCCCAGGGGCCTGACTTGTCCACTTGGTGTCCCCCCCAGGCCAGGGCAGGGCGTAGGGCTGCACTTTCAGAAGGCCTGGAGTATTATGCTGTGCTGCCCTGAGTCAGGCACTTCCCTCTCTGGGTCCCCACACCCTGTGTGATGCCAGTGGCACAGCACAAGGGGGGAGGGCAGGAAGGTGGCAGGGGGCATAGCAGGGAACCTCAGAGGTGCAGGCTTGCTCCTCTCTTGGGAGACTGCCAGGGCCAGGCAGCTCACATCCTCGAGGGCAGCCCTGCCTCCTCCCACAGGACTGGAAACCCAGCTGCGGCCTCAGCCTCCGTGCCTGCAGTCCCCCAGGGACATGGCCACAGTGGAGCCTGAGGCGTCCCTCAGGGCCTTTTCCAGCCCAGGCATGGGGAGCCCACCGCCCCGGGGCCCTACACCTAGACCCTCACTCCCAATTCACCTGGCATCATGGACCCTATAGCTCCACCAAACCCAGCAGGAATCCCAAACCTGTTTTTCCAGCAGCTTCCATGCCCGCTGGCCCCAGTGAGTCACCCCTCCCACCTGTTCTTCCCACCAAGTCACTACCCTGTCACCAAGCCCTGAGCTCTGCTTTCCAAGGCCTCTGACAAACCCTTGCCCAACCCACCCAGGCCTTGCACTGGGCCCCGTGTGCAGGGAAGCCCTGAAGCTGGGGGCCTGGTTTTCCTCTGGGTGGAGGTGTGGACCCCTATGTCACCTGCCTTGTCCAGTAAGACTCCAGCTGCCCTGAACGAACCCCGTGAGCCTGGGACCAGCCAGCAGGACAAGTGGCCATACCCGGCACGGGATGCAGATGTGGGGCTGTCTCAGGGGGCTTCTCCCTGCTCCCCTCCTGGGTTTCTGAAGGCACTGCCTTGTGACCCCTGTGCCCTCAGGCAGGTCCTCCAGGTGCAGTGACTGCTTCAGGGAGAGTCACATGGAGCCTTCTCAGAAAGCACATGTGCTGTGGCTGTAACTTTACCCCACCTGGCAAGGGACAGGTGAGGCCCAGCACAAGAGCCGACTTGCCCAGGCTATACCAGGAGGAGGGGCCGAGGGTCTCCAGCCCAGGTCTGACCAGCCCAGGGCTCACAGTGCTCCAGGCACCTTGGCCTGGCCCAGGACCCCTCCCAGCAGGAGGCCGGCCCTGCCCGTGCTTGGTGCATGTCCACAGGCCTCAGGCAGGGACGGCTGGTGGGCCAGGCCAGGGCTGATCTACATCTGTGCCCCCAACCCGCTCGCTGTAGCCTGGCCCACCAGGGCAGGGGCAGAATGAGGTCTCTGTGGGTCCCACTCACCCCACCCAGCAAGGGGCTGCCAGGCTCAAGTAAGCAGGTAGACAGGGAAGCCAGCAGGGAGAGGGGCGCACCCTGCTGCAGGTGGGTGGGGTCTCAGAGACCCTCTGTGAGTACAAAGAGGGTGAAGGTAGGGTCTGCTTCCCCCCTACTGGGCACCAGACCCCAAACCCTGCACTGGGGCCCTGGGCACCGGGGACCTGGCCCTGAGGAGCTAACAGTCTTGGGAGGACCAGGGCAGAGACAAGCAGGGCAATAACCACAAAGTAGGATGGTGACACTGTTCCTCCAGGTGGTGGGGGTCAAGGAGAGGCGGGGAGCAGAGGGGTCCTGGGCCCCCGGAGGGTGGCATGGGGCTGGTGGAGAGATGCAGGTTCCTCGGTTGCTCCCTGTACAATGAGGAGTTGAGTCCTGGCCTCCACCCCCTGCCCCACCCTCCAGGCCCCCGGGTGCCTGCAATGATCCTAAGAGGGGTCCTCATGGTCCTCACCTGGCCCAACACTCTGCCCGGGGGCGGCCTCTCTATCCGCCTCCCACACCCCAGCAGCTCATGCCACCCCAAGTCCTCCCACCTCAGCAGGGACCTTTGCTTCTGTGGGGTTCCTTGTTCCAGGGCTCTGCTGGGTGGACCCAGCAACCTAGCCCAGAGGTCAGGAAGGCAGGGCCAGGGCTCCTCCAGCTGCCTCCCAGCCCCTGGGCACCAGCACAGGCTGCCACCCTGCGGAAGGGACTATCCGAGGGTGGGAGTGCAAGGAGAAAGACACAAAGTTGGAGACGGAGATGGAGAGTGGGTGGCAGGTCAGAGACAAAGTGACCCAGGAATGGATGGACAGCGAGAGAACAGAGACACCCAGAGACACAGAGACCAGGGCAGGCAGAGATGGAGACAGCCACAGGGAGCTGCAATGGCCGGAACCGGGAAGGACAGACACTGGGGGCCTCTGTCCTCGCCACCCGCTGGGCCCCGAGGGAGGGGACAAACCCCTGCCTGGAGAAGAGGCCAGGCGAGAGCTGGGCTAGTGGGTGTGGGCCAGGCAGGGTGGGGCAGGTCTGGGAGGAATGCCACTCGCTGGCTCTCTGCCCACCCCCGCCCCTCCCGCGTCCCAGCTATAAGGCCTCCGGAGAGGAGGAGCCCCCACTACTCCCAGACGACGCCAGAGATGAAGACCATCCTGCTGCTCCTTGCTGCCCTGGCTGTGGCCGTGGGGCCAGGTGAGGGGCTGGGCCAAGGGGACTGGGTGGGGCGGGCGGCTCTGGCCTGTGTGCCAGACCCTAGCCTCAGCCAGGCTGGGCCCACCTGGCTGTCATCAACCACTAGAAGTTCTTGACCTTTAGGCTCAGGGAACCCTGACATTGTGGGATGCTAGACTCTTAGAATTTAAACCAAAATGAACCCACATCTTAACTTAATGGGATCAGATTTTCAGTATTTCAGAATCTGAGAATTTTAGAAGGAACCCATGGAGTCACGGACACTCTGAGAGGCAGTAGAGCCAGGAGTTATCTTGAGATGCCTCCCCCAGGGGTCATCCAGCCCCTGCCGCCAGCCCCTCCTGGTCCCCAGCTCCCTCCCAGGACAGCCCAGGAGGTGACTCAGCCCTTGCCCCGACAGGCTCAGAGCAGCCAAGCTGACAGCCCCCAGAGCCTCAGCTCAGTCAGGCCCTCAGAACCATCGCTGTCCACTCTGCCATGTCCTGTAGTCCCAGATCTCCCTGAGGCCCTAGGGGAAGGGTCTGCAATGCACTGTGGCCCGTTTGCTTCCTCACCATTCCCCAGACAGGGCCCAGGGTGGGACACCTGCTCCAGGTGACAGCACCTGAGCTGACATCTGAGGCTGTATTCAGGACATAAGCCGGGTAGGGCCCCAGACTCAGAGGGGACAGGCCTAGGGCAGGGGTAGTGGGACTCTGTCCAGGAGGGGTCTTTGGGGCGGTGGACCAGGCCCCACTGATCCCCTGCCGCCCTCACCACCAGCCCGGGCTCTCCGCTGCCACGTGTGCACCAGCACCACCAACTGCAAGGAGCCACGCACATGCTCAGCCGGCTCTCGCTTCTGCAGGACCATGACCACGGGTGAGCGGCATCCCCAGGGCGGTCAGCAGGGGTGATGTGGGGGGCAGCTTGCTTGGTCACAGTGTTGCCAGTGGCCCAGAGGTGGAGGATGCCAGCCGGGGGCTGAATGAGGGGTTGCCGTAGTTGCGAGTGGGGTGGTGCGAGTGGGGGAGAGGTGGCCGCCAGGCCTGACCACCCCCATCCCCCCACTCAGTGGAGCCTCTGTCGGGGAACCTGGTGAAGAAGGACTGTGCGGAGTGGTGCACACCCACCCACACCCAGCAAGGCCAGGTCAGCAGCGGCACGAGCAGCACCCAGTGCTGCCAGGGCGACCTGTGCAACGAGAAGCTGTACAACACCGTGCCTGCCCGGGCCCCACTCGCCAGCACTGCCCTCGGCCTGGGGCTGGCCCTCGGCCTGCTTGCCCTCCTTTTGGCCCCCAACCTTTGACCTCCCCTGCCAGGGAAGGGCTCTCATCTCTTTCCCTCCCTTTCCTAGGGGTTCACAGCCCCTCCCTAGCCGTGATGGGGATGCAGATGCCCTAGTCTCCCCGGAAGGCCTGGGGCCAGGTCCTGGAGCACTAGTGACTTGGGGCAGTCCCTCAGGGTGAGAGGAGGCAGCTCCCAGCAGCAAGGAGGGTAGAGGACAGAAGTCATTCTGGTCCCCTCTGATTTTGTACTCATTCTGTTTGTTTACCGTTTCTTTTTCTACTCAAATCTCTGCACGGGAATAAATGATTTAAGACCGGCGTGATGTGTCTATGCTATCCCGGGAGCGGGGGACGCGGTAGGGGGATCAGGCCATTCAGGTCCCCCCGAGCCTCTGACATTTGTCACCCAGGGCAGGTCATGGCAGTGTGGCGGTGTGGGAAGGATGCCTGAAATACCACCATCAGCCTCCCCCCACCCCCGGTGGGGGTGGACAGGATCCTGCCCAGGCACCTCCCTCACAGCCCCAGGTGGAGGGCATTCCTGGAGTGAGGTCTGACTGGGGTGCAGTGCAAAGGATGCGGGGCCCCCACAGCACTCAGGGGAGAAGGGATCCCCCACCCTACCCCAGGCCACATCCCTGAGACATTGGTCCAAGAGCCTCCAAAGGGGCTGGCTCAAGACACCCCAGGCCCAAGCCCAGCCTCGGAGCTATGCAGGCACTGGCTGCCCACAGCCATGGCCCAGGGCAATTCCAGCCTCCCGGGGTGACCCCATCCCCGGGAGCCCAGAAGCCCCCGTGACCAGATCTCACCACGCAGAGCCGGATGGGGGTAGCGTGACTCGGAGCACATGGGCTAGGTGAGGTTGCCCAGAGGCAGGGAGGGTTCCAGGCTCACTGCCTGCATTCTGGCAACTTTCTGGGCACGAGGCTGTGAGGAGGCATGAGAGCAGGAAGCCAGCAGACATTCCGCAAGCAGCCCTTCCCACTGGGGAGGGCCAGAGCTCCCGGCAGGCCTGCCCCACTTCCCAGCAGCCACTCGCTCTCAGGCCTCGCCAGGGGGGTCCGCACAGGCTCTGACTCCCACTGGGGCTGGCACCCTTGCAGACTTGGCCTGGAAAACCCTGCAGTGGCAGCTGGTGAGGGGCCGGTGGTGCTTTCTGGCCCCAGGTCCAGGCACTCACCCCTTCACTCTCACACACCGCAAGACAGGCTTCGGCAATGTCCCCAGTTCCAGCGGAGAGCCCGGGGTGCCCGACAGCCTAGGAGGTGAAGGTGGAGTGTGGTTTGGTGAGGCCATTGCCCATGACCACACGGCCATCCGCCTCTCCTGGGTCACGGAAGATGGGTCTGGAGGGCTGCCACCCAGGCCGAGACATCACAGGCAGGGCTTCGTCTGGGGTGAGCTTCACTGCCCCACCCTCGACTGTGAGGCCCCTTCTCTACACCCAAGTCCCGCCTCCCAGGGTGGCCTGGATGGGCTGCTTCTTGTCCTAACTGGGCAGTTCAGTTGCCTACATGTGTCCTTGGCACTCCCCAGTGTAGCCAGCACCCTGTCAATGCTGCCTGTGGTTGTAACTGGGGGCTCTGGCCACGCAGGACTGCAGGTGTCCCCCTCGCTGTGCTCCGGCTCAGGAACTATTCCAGGTGGGGGCCAGTGCACCCCTGGTGGCCTCCGGAGAGCTGGGCGTCGGGGCACCTGCGAAGGGAGCATCATCCTCCCTTGCGCCGGCCAGCACTTGCCCACAGCTCCATCTGTGCCCTTTTCTGCCCCACGCTGGACGGGTGGCCAGAGGGGAAAGGCACCTGGACCTGGGAGTCGGGCGGAGAGCAGAGGGGTGAGTGTCCAGGTCGCAGACCCATCCCATTTCTACATGTGGAAACCAAGGCTGGAGAGAGGAGTGACTGCTGCCTTCCCACGGCAGGCTGGCCACAGGAATCCAAGCCCAGAGGACAGGGACATCCACCTTGGGGGAGGGGAGGGTGCTCTGTGCCTAGTCCATCCTGGAGACGGCCTGGACATGGGAGACAGCTGCACATTCATGGGAGGGCCAGGCTTCCCGCCGGTGGCAGCAGGGCCTGTGACGTGGCAGGACTCCAGACCAAGCCCCAGAACAGTCCTAGCTCCCAGCCCATCATTGCCCTCTGACCCCAGCCTCTGAGGGTCCCCATCCCAGGATCCCAGCCACTTGTCTGCCTCTGTGACCCCACTGGGTAGCCCCTTCAACTGCCCTAGCCCCACCCTGACCGCAGCCCTACCCTGGCAATAGCCCCGGATCAGGGCCTGCAAGGACCAGGGGTGGTGGCCCTCTCTGACTACCCCCAGCCCTGCGAGTGTGGACAGAGAGGCTGGCCCCTGAAGGAGGGTCTCCCTCTGCCAGGGCCCACACCCAGAACCTGCACATGCACAGTGATGTCTGGGGCAGGTGACAGTGTAGGGTAGGGCTCCAGGGACAGCCACCTTGAGGTGCAGCCTGCACCCAGGGCTGGGGCTCTGACCTCCTCATAGGGTGCAGGGCTGCCTCTCTAGCCCATCTGGCACACTGAGACAAAATTTTCCCTATGCCTTAACAGAAATGCTAAAATCAGTCAAACTACAATTTCCAGACAAAAGGCTGCTTTTCAGATTCTGCAAAAAGCAACTGATGGTGCCTTCTGAGAAGAGACACCCACCCTTTCGAGGCCCCAGTGGGGCCTGCGTTCCCAGCAGAAGGAAGGAGCCGAGGTCAGAGAGGCCCCTTCAAGCCCACCCTGGACTCCTAAGCCCTACAGAAGGTGTGGGGGTCGCCACCCTGCCCAGGAGCAGCTAGGTGTGGCTTACGACAGGCTCCTCTCTCTGGCCCTGCTGTCCAAGCAGGACTGTGGGGGTGGGGCGGGGGTGGGTACCATGGGCCCTGCTCCTGGAGGAATGTTCTCAAAGAACCAGTTTTGGATTTAGCAATCTTCTCTACTGGTTTTCTTTTTCTATTTTATTGATTTCTTTGGCTCTTATTTTTGTTATGTCCTTTATTTTCCTTACTTTGGCTTTGATTTCCTCTTTTTGTTCTAGTTTCTGAGGGTGGAAATTTAGTTTGACGTTTGGAGAACTTTCTTCTTTTCTAACAAGAGCATTAGGGTAAAACTTCCCTCTAGAGTCCCCGTGTCCACCAACTTTGATGGATGGTATTTTCATTCAGTTGGAAATATTTTCTGATTTCCTTTTTTGGTTTCTCCTTTGGCCCATAGGTTATGGAGAAATGTGTTGTTACTCAGTGTCTAAGTATCTGGGGATCTTAAAGATATATTTCTGCTACTGGTTTCTAATTTAATTCCACTGTAGTCCAAGAAAATAACCTGTACGATTCCAATTCTTGCAAATTTATTGATTTGTTTTGTTTCACAGCCTAGAATATGATGAATCTTGTTGAATGCTCTTGGTTAATAAAGGTGTGCTATCCTTCTGAGGGATGGTGTCCTATACAATCAGTAGGTCACACTGGTTGGTAGTGTTGTCCAAGTTTTCATCCGTACAGATTTTCTGTCTACTTCGATCACTCATTGAGAGAAGAGTATTGAAATCTCCAACTGTTATCAGGGATTTTCGTTTTCTCCTCTTCGTTCCATCAGGCATTGCTTGTTGCTTCGTGAATTTTAAGGCTTAATTGTTGGGTGCATGAGCATTTAGGATTGTTGTATCCTTGTCATGAACAGACCCTTTTATCATTTGGTAATATCCCTCTTTATGTTCTTCACTCTAAGCCTACTTTGATATTCGTGTAGTCATTCCTGCTTTCTTTTCACTGATGTCAGCACGGTATATTTTTTTCCATCTTTTTACTTTAAACCTATTTGTGTTTTTTATATATCCGGTAAGTTTCTTGGCTCTTTCTCTTTTTATCCAATCTGGACAACCTCTGTTTTTTGAGGTGTTTAGACCACATAGTGTCATTATTGGTGTGTTCAGGTTTAACTCTCCGACCTTGCTATTTGTTTTCTGCTTGTCCCATCTGTTATTTTTTCCTTTTTCCTCCTTCTGCCTTCCTGTAACGGGTCAATTTTTTA
>RJWJ010024460.1:0-16003 GCA_004363605.1 Indri indri | reverse complement strand
ATGTGGTATATACAATCAAACATTATGTAGCTTTAAAATGCAGAAATTCTGGTACAGACTACAACACGGGTGAGCCTTAAGTTATACCGTGAGGTTGAAGTGAAATAAGCCAACCACAGAAAGACGAATTCTGTGCACTCCCACTTAATACTCGGTCCCCAGTGGAGTCAAATTTGGAGAGACGGAAAGTAGCATGACAGCCGTCAGGGGCCGGGGACAGGGAGCGGGGAGTTAGTGTTTACAGGGGACAGAGGTTCTGTTTTGTCAGATGAAAAGAATTCTGGGAATGGGTAATGCGGCTGATGGTTGCACGACAATGTGAGTGTACTTCACACCACCAAAATGCACACTTAAGATGATCGAGATGCTAAATTTTATGTGGTTTATTTTACCACAATCAAAATTTTTTTTTAAAACACACACACACACACAAGTCCTGTCCTAAAAAACAATAGTAGCTGAAACTATTATATCATACACTCATTGTGCCAGACACCATTCCAAGCTCTTTCCATAAACAAATTCATCAAATATATAATTTGAGCCAATAATAATGGAAGGGAACTTTGTTGTCCTGGTTACAACAAAGGTGCCCTTGTTTTTAAAAGGTCAACAACAAGGGAGCTGTACTTGCTGGTAGAGGTGACGGGGAGAGTGGAACTGACTCCTAGATTCTTTTGAATAGGGAAAAAAAAATCTAGCTCATTTGCTTGGTCAGGAAAATGTTCAGGCAGGGAAAAAATATTCCCTCCCCTTCTCCAAATAAAAATAAGTAGACTTTGAATTTAAATAGATTTTTGGATTACTCTCAAGAAAAGACGGGCGTAAATCATCGACTTCCAACTTCCTTGAAATGGGAGGATGCGCCCTGTGCCGGAGGACTCTTGCTGGCTCTCCCAGAGTGTGGCGTGTTGTGTGCACACGCATGCCCGTGCGGCAGTGTGCTTGCTCAGTTTTCTCAGTAAATTAAGGATTCCACAGCGGGCTGCGCTACACCTAATCCAGGCCTGGGCCACTGCCTGACTGTGTGGGTCACGCCGTCTCTGTGCCTCTGTGTGTTCGCCAGCATGCAGGAGTGTTAAGAGAAACAAGGCGCACAAAGTGTTCACAAGGACCCTGTCTTCCTGCAAGGGCTTAATGCGAGTGAGCTCTGCTGACAATAGTGTTGACGTTTTCCCTGGGAACTCGGAACCATTCACCATCGACACTTTCCGACATTGATGATACAAATGTATAATAACACAGCATTTCAAAGCCATCTTCGGGGCTTTCTGTGGCTTTCTTTTAAATCTAAAAATCTTTTAACAGTTGGCATCAGACACGAATTCAATTCTTACACAAAGTGCTTCGGCCAGATCCTCCTTGTGGCATTTGCACGCTTCCTTGGGTGGCAGAGCGGCCACCTTCTTCTCCTTTTCGATGGCTTTGAGCTCATGCTGTTCATCAATCTGGGGAAAGAACAGGACTGTCGTCAAGCAAATTGAAGTTTTTTACCGATGCATCTTTGTAAAGCACAACACACATATAGAAAACGTGCACAAGTGTGCAACTCACACTACAGCCTAGTCAACCAGCCTCCAAATCAAGAAACAGACATTACTGGTCCCCAATACTCCCTTGTGCTATCCGCCCAACCTGAAGGGTAACTGCAGTCATGATTCCTAACACCAGAGATTAGGTTTGCCGGGGTTTGAAGCTTATAGAGATGGTGACGTGCAATATCCACTCCCTCAGGTCTGATTTCTTTCGCTCGACACTGGTAGTGAGGTTCGTGCAAGATGCTGCACGTAGCAGCGGTTCACTAATCTCCCTCGCTCAGCTTCCACTGTATGTGTGTATCACAATCGATGGATCCGTTCTACCATGGATGAACATTTGGGCTATTTCCAGTCATTGGCTAATCCTGACGCATTCGCTTTTAAGCAAACTTATTGAACAGAATTGGAACTCATAAGATGACAGCGTAGGGCAACAGTACACGTATTGAGAACCCCGAACCTTGAATTTCTGGGATGCTCAGTCAAGCACAGACCATGTTTTAGAGAGCGCCTCCTGCTGAAGACTGGCTGTATCGCAGCCCAGTTCTATGAGACATTTTAAATAATCCAAGAAAAGGGTGGGGGATGCAGCCGAGAGCTGGGAGTCTGGGGTTGCTGTGCCAAGACCCGCTTCTTCCTAGAAAGAGGCCGCATGGAGCAGGTGCAGGCTCTGGGAGGCTCTGCTAACACAGAGGACACCTCAGAGTCAGGAAAATGCTCGATGCTTCTGCAAAGTTATTCATAGTATTCTGATACCCAGGACACGATAATCATCTTTTCCTCTCCCAGCAGGTGGTTGGGAACTGGGAAGGAGGAAGGGGGAGAGGTATTGACAACTTCTTCCTTTCGCTGGAATAGAGATTGCAAATTCCTCTCTCCCCTCTTGCCGTGCCCTCCCCAACCCCAGGGGGTCTCCTCCCCAGAGCCTGTTTGGTAGCCGAGCCTCACCGCCACCTCCGCCTCCCGGGGCTGCTGCTCACATGTGCCGATGCCCAGGCGGCACCGCAGCGATCACACAGACCGGTCAACAGGCTCGTCCACCCATTTCGAGCTTTCCCTAAGCCAAGGTTACGTACACAATAAGACAGACTTTCCTTTCCATCCTCAAGATCTGGTTCCGCTGTACCAAATACGTGCTCCCTCCCATCCCGCACCGCAGGCGGAGGCAGCCCCGGGGGTTCAGCCCCTACTCCCCGGCGGGTCTCAGCCTTGCCATGACTACACCTAAGTCATTTTCCATAGAGCACCTCAGGTGACCCCGAAGTGTGTGAATCCAGTCGTGACACCCCCCGCCATGCTTGAAAACACGTGGATAGATTCCAGTTGCTCTCGGCATAAAACCCGACTACCTCCAATGGGACCACAGCAGACCCCACCCCGCACGCAGGTGTCCTCCCTGACAGCCTCTGTCCTCCTTACCAGAGTCCTGTTTAGTCTGGGGCAGCAGCTTACTTAGCTAAAAATCTACTTATTTCCTGGGCCCATGAGACACAACAACGCCCACTGGAGGAGTCCTGTGCACCCCAGGAATGGGCCGCCGCATTGCCCGCCCGCGCTCCATCTGTCAGCATGAACGTGACGTGGGGTCAGAGGGCAGGAGCCCCCGTCCTCAGTTACTGTCCACGCAGGGGACCCGACGGCACACCTGCATGGCCGCCACACCTCCCTTTCAGACAGGGGTTCTCAACCGGCGGAGATTTCCCCACAGGAGACCTGGGCAACGTCTGAAATGTTTTTTATTGTCATAACTGGGGGGTGGGTGCTACGGGTGTCTAGTGGGTGGAGGCTGGGGGTGCTGCAGAGCCCCCCACAATGCACAGAGCAGCTCTGGCCACCCCACAAGAACGATCTGGTACAAAATGTCAGTAGCGCTGAGGGTAGGAAACCTGTTCAAAGACAGGCAGGTCACTCTGTCTCACTGTCTCCCCGACGGGATCACCGAGCCTGCATCTGGACTTCTTCAGGCACACAGCTGCCAGCAATTGTCATCACTGAACCGCCTGCGTCTGCCACAACGCACAGCTTTGGAAGGCATGCACCACCCGCGCCAGGTGCGTGGGGCTGCTCGGTGAGTGTCTGACTCAGAGCCAAGGTCACCGGTTGACAGGCCCAGGTGGCTCCATGGGAGGAACAGCTGCAGGCACACGCCTCAGTTTACCCTCATTGTCAATAGTGCCCAGGAGCCAGTCCCACTCCGCTTGCTGGTGGGGCATCTCAGCAAGGGACAATCTCTGACTGCAGTGGACTCACCTGTAAACAGGGATGATCCTACCAACCTCGTCACGCTTTCAAAGAACTAAGCGAGCTCCTGCATGGCGAGGGCCTGATGTCTTGCCAGACCCACGGTGAGCGCCCGGGAGGTGCCGGCTTGAGCCATGTCTCTGGCACTTGATTGGAAGCACAGGGACTGATGGCGCGGGGTGGTGGCATCCTTTGGAGGGCTCAGCCATGTTTAAGAAACTCAAAAGCAGGAAGCCACACAGTGCAGCAACAGGAACACAGAGGCTAGAATCCCACATCCTGGTCTCAAACCCTGTCCCCTCACTGACCAGCCCTGTGACTGGGGATAGAACCTGTGTGTCACTGGGGAGTTTTGAAGATTTTTTTTTAAAGGCCCGCCCTGGCCATGCATAGTGGCTCACACCTGTGATCCCAGCACTTTGGGAAGCCAAGGGGGGAGGGTCACTTGAGGCCAGGAGTTCGAGACCAGCTTGGGCAGCTTAGTAAGACCCCATCTCTATAATAAAATTAGCCACAGGCCTAGCTACTTGGGAGGCTGAGGCAGGAGGATCTCTGGAGCCCAGGAGTTTGAGGTTGCTGTGAGCTATGATGACGCCACGGCACTCTAGCCTGGGCGACAGAGTAAGACTCTGTCTCAAAAAATAAAAAAAATTTAAAAAGGTTAATACAATTAAGAGGTGAGGCAGACACTGCGTAGACAAGGCACTGGAGGGGGAGGGCTTGGCTGGGGAGACCTGCCCCCACCGTGCTCCGTGACCGCAGGGCAGAGTCTGGAGCCCAGAGCAGGAGGGCTGGCCTCCAACTTCCCTCTGTGAGCAAAAACCACTTACTCTCCTGGGTACATAACCAAGGAACTGAAAGAGGGCCTCGATTAACACAGGTTCACGACTGTTCGCAGCAGCACAAAACTCACAACAGCCAAAAGGCAGAAGCTGCCCAAATGCCCATCGATGGGTGAGGGATGAACATGAGCTCTACCCACGCTGCGGAGCAGTATTCTGCCTTGAAAAAGAACGAAGTGCTGATGTAGCTAAATTGCGTTCTCCCCTCAAAAGTCTGAAGCCCGAGCTGTCAGTACTCAGAGTGTGACCTTATTTAGAAATAGGGTCTTTGCAGAAGGAATCGAGCTGGGATGAGGCATCAGGATGGGCCCCAACGTCATAGGAGTGGCGTCCTTATAAAAAGGAGCAATTTGTCACCGAGACAGATGCGCACAGGGAAGACGACGTGGGGAAAGGTAGGGAGGCCACACAATGACCCAGGCAGAGACCGCGGCGATGTGGCCACACCCCAAGGAACACCCGGACCGCCGCAAGGCTGCGAGCTAAGAGACAGGCACGGAACACACACCGGCCTAGAGCCTTCAAAGACAGCCCTGCGCCGCCTTGACTTTGGAGTTGGAGCTTCCAAAACTGCGACATGATAAACGTCTGTTGCTTTAAGCCACTATTTGGTGGCACTTTGTTACAGTAACACAGAACTGGCAACAGTTTCTTTGAGTGCGAGTTTCCTAGGGCTACTCGCACAGTGTCCAGCGCTGTAACAAAGTACCGCAAGCCGGGGGCCTAAAGCAACAGACGTTTATTTTTTCACAGGTCTGGAAGCCAGAACTCCGAAATGCAGGCATGGGCAGGCTCTGCTCCCTCGAGAGCCATAGGGAGGACCCGTCCTTGCCTCTCCCGCTTTCTGGTGGATGGCGACAGTCCTTGGCGCTCCTGGCTCGTGGATGCATCACACCAGTCTCGGCCTCTGTCAGCACGTGGCCACGTTCCCTGAGTGTCTTCCCTGCTCTTTCCATAAAGACCCTGTCGCTGGACGAGGGTCCGATCTAACCCAGCCTGACCTCATTGTAACTTGACCGCATCCATAAAGACCCTGTTTCCAAATAGGGCTGCATGTGTGGGTAGCAGGGCTTAGGGCTTCAACATATGTTTTGGGGGGACACACCTTGACCCATGACAGGTGTTTGTGCACCTACAGAAGAGGGGAGATGAGGGTAGTTGTCCCAGGGCTGTGGGACTGAGGGCTCAGAGAGCCGCGGCTTGTTTTTATCTTGTAGACATCTGTCCGCCTCCCATCGCAGTTCGTCCCTTTGTGAAGAGAGTGGCCTGTCCTGATTAAGGTCACATGCCCTCTCCAGCATCCCTAATTCTGTCTTCCGGGCGAACCTCACCTGGGCGGAACCGCACCTCCCTTCTCCTTTGTGCTTCTCTCTCTCTCTTTTCTAGTTTTTTTTATATCAAGGCGAAATTCACATAACGAAATTAACCATTTTAAAGTGAACAATTCAGTGCATTTAGTCCCTTCACACTGTTGTGCAACAACTACCTCTAACTCATTTCAAGACACTTTTCCACCCCTAAAGAAATCCCAGACCCAGGAAGCAGTCACCCCCATGCCCTCTCCCCCGGCCCCCGGTGATGACTTGTCTGCATTCTGTCTCTGCAGAGATAACTACCCTGCGCCTTTCGTGCAAACAGAATCACGCACCACGTGGCCTTTTGTGTCTGTGGGCCTCCTCTGTGACCCCAAAACATGGTTTGCCTGCAGCAATCAGACCCTGCTGGTGTGTCAGGTTGGCGATGGTGAGCAGGGCAGTCCTTGGACCCAAGGAAATAGTCCAGAAGGACTTAGAGCAGTTTCACTAAGCAAACATGGCCCAGGGCTGATATCACCATTCTGAAGGCTTCCTGGAGGCTTCCGAGGAAACCACGCTGGGCAAACGTGGCCCTTGCTGACAGACGAGCCAGCCGGCCAAGCGAGCCGTGAGCTCAGTGCAAACAGAGCAAGCACGTGGCACCTCCGGGCAGACGGCCTCCCCCAGCCCAGCCCAGCCCAGGGATTCAATCATTTCAAACGCTTATTGACTTGGATCCTAACAATCTCTTTCCTGTTCCAGGGCTTACGCAGACATGTATTTCTCCAACATATTTGTCCAACACCTCAGCTTCCTCCTCTAGAAAGGGGAGGTTTGAACAGGGACTCTGCGAGGCTGTCACAGGACGGAGGAAGTAAGGGCCAAGCAACCCCGAGTGTGCCCGGCACCAGGAAACACTGAGCGCAGGTGAGCTGCAGGTGGCGGAAACGACCAGTGAGGGGACAGCAAGGTTCTCGTCCTCAGTGACTCAGAACACTGGAGGCCCCAAGGGGGCTGCCAGGCTTAGCAAACACAATGCAGGACACCCCGTATATCTGCAGATAAACAGCGAATGATTTTTCAGTATACACGTGTGCCAGGTATCACATGGGACATGTGTACACTACAAAATCATCGTTTATCTTAAACTCAAACACAACTGGGTATCCCGTGTAAACCTGGCAACGCCGGGCCCCTGCTGGGTTCACCTCACTCTGAAGGAGACGGGGGGCCCCGAGTCAACTGCAGGGGCTCTGGGAAGGCAGCCAGGAACCGTGAGAAAAGGGTCTTGGTAAAGATGCTGCAATGAGGTCCCTGGGGCAGTGGAGAGGGGTCCTTCAGGGCCCTAGAAGAACAGCGTGAAGGTGCAGAGAACAGCAAGCAAATGGCTCATTTGGGAACTCCACGCGCCCTAGGCTGTGGAGAGCCCCTGGGGGTTTCAGAGGAAGAGATGAGGCAGAGAGAAAGCTGGGGGCCCAGCGAACCACAGAGCCCCGACTCTTTGAGAGTTTCATAATGTAGGGACCATGGAATTATCAGGACCAATGCAACGGGAGAGAAACAATGCAATCCGGAGGGCTTCATGTAGGAGGTGGCATTTTAGACATGCAGGCAGAAGAGCCTCACTCTAGGCAAATGCCTTCTTTTTTCCCAGACTTCTCTGTTGGTTTTTCCCAAGGCATGTATCTGTGAATTGTCCAGTTTTACCTTAGTCCGGTGGGCCTCAGGCTGGCATCACCTGGAACCTATTAGAAATGCAGATTCTCAGGTCCCATCCTGGACCTGTTACATCAGAGGCTCTAGGGGTGAGCCACCAATCTGTGTTTCAGTGAGTTTTCCAGGGAACTGTGACATTCCAAAGTTGCCACTGGTTTCCTGTAAAAATACACATGCCAAGGCCTATCCCCTGATCAGCTGAGAAGTGGGGCCCAGCCCTCAGGGTTTCTAAAAGCCCCCAGGCCCTGGGCAATTCTAATACGCATCTAGCGCTGCCGTGAGGACACCTGGACAAGGTGCTCAAAGACAGACCCAACGGGGTCCTGATCTTGAGCGGCTGCCATTCTGGAGAAAATGCCGTGAGGTTCGTTTGCATTTCTCCATGAATGACCGCAATCCTTTCTCTTTTGTTGCCGTGTGTATCCCCAGCACCACTGCATGGATATACCACATTTTTTTTAACTATGAGCATGTGGCTGGCATGCAGGCTGTGCCCAGCATGGGCTGCCACAAACAGTACTGCTGTGACCATTCATGCGCGAGTCATCCAGGTCAATGTGAGCCCTCAGATGAACCCAGAGTGGGACTGCTGGTCACAGAGCGTGCATGTGTTCGGTTATAGGGGACATTTTCCCAGGTTGTGGCACCATTAACAAAAGCTTGAGAAGGAAAAAAAAGAGGCTTGTGATGTTGTGAGTAAGCCAACTTACATGTAATGCGAAGAAAAATAATGTGGTTTTGCTCGTGTGTGCGAGGCACACCTCCGGCAGAACCCGCAAGACACGGGTGCTCGGGTTGCCTTCAGGCTGGGACCCAGCGGCTGCAAGACCGAGACGGGGGAGCTCTTACAGACACCCTTGGTACCTTCTCGAATCGTGAATAAGTGCGAATTGTGGATTCGAAGCGGGAAAACGAGTCCTAAGCAAAGCTTGGGACAGAGCCCAGCGGGGGAGCTCCTCCTTGAACGGGGAGCTCGGAGGATCGAGAACTGGGGACTGGGGAGAGGAGGAAAAGCCCTCCAGGCAGGGAACAGAGCGTGCAAAGGACGTGACCGGAGGGGACAGGCTTGTTCAAGGAACTGAGCGAGCAGTGGGCAGCCTCCGGTTCTGGGCAACTCCAGCAGGTGACTCAGGTGACAGCAGAGCTTCAGAGCACGTGGGACAAGGAGGGGAAGGACGTTGGATGAACGCAAAAGGGCCTGCCCAATATTTCCTAATGTTGGGGGGCTGGGGGGACCCTAAATGCAGCCAAGGAGGTAAAGGGAGCTTCACCAGGCCCCGAGTCTGCCTGAGCTGGGCTCTGATTCCGGCTCTGCCACCTCCCCCCGCGTGACCCTCCGCAGGTCCCTTGACCCTTCTGAATCTCTGTTTCTTCCTCTGTGAAATGGGACTAATGATGCTAATGGTTCCAGCCTCGGGTCCGGAGGGGTTTCAGAGGCATGTTCCAGGCCCCGAAGTCATATCTGGGTTGTGTGTGTGTGTGTTGTGTATGTGTGCGCACATGCATGTGCGGCAGTAGAGCAACCCCAGAGAGCAAAGCACTAGCGACAGGAAGCAGCGAGAGGCACGGGTGGGCAACTTGCTCAGGGGCGGCCAGCGCAGTCGGGGCTGAGAGGAGACACCGTGCAGGGCGGTGGCCAGTGTACTCGGGGCCCGGCAGGCCGCTGGCAAGGCGGGGAGACTGGTCACACACGGACATTGTGCAACCAGGAAACACGGACCACAATGGAAGCTGGTGTCCTCGCGGCGGGTGAAGGGGGCTGCACAGATACAAAGTGCTGGCCTGAGCCTGTGGAATTTACTGGGTTGGATCTACGGAGACACACAGACAGACAGACACTGAGTATAGATCCGACAGTGTACGCACACCCACGCCCCTCCTCTGAGAGGACCCGGGGCCGCGGCGCCCCAGGAATAATGAACACCCAGTGCCAGATCTTGATTCCGAAATACAATCCTTCCAGTGAAGACGGCCAAGGGGCCCGGGAGAAACAGCTGATTCCAGGGCCGAGGTGTGGAAGGTACGACGTGAGGCTGAAGTTTCTCGTTACGCCAGAAAGCGGGGACGTGCTAAAGGATGACGGGAAATGTCAAGAGGACACAGAAGCACCTTGAAGAGGTTCCCATTGGCCAAATCTAAGACAATCTGAGCATCGAAATAAATATTGATATTAACAATCTTAACATATAAACCAAACAGGAATCCGCGCGCGCTGACACGAGTAGGTTAACGGCCAAGTTCATGGAGGGAAGAGGAAGCCCGTCCTGAGAGTAGAACGCCGTAACTGGGGAGGGAAGCGGGGATTAGAAAACCACCGTCCAGCAGACGCTGTGCTAGTCATCGACTCAGGCCAGCCCCGGCTCCCCTGCGGGCTCCTGCCTGCCCTCCCTTGAGGTGGCCTTTGTGGCCTGACTGTATGGTCCAGAGAAAGCGGCAGCTTTTGCTCCTGCCTTGGGAGGAAGCCACAGCAGTCACTGCTAGGGCCAGCCTCTGTCCCCCGACTGCAATGGCTTTGGGCCGAACACATCAGCCTCCGCCGGGAGGAACCTGGGTGCCGCTGGGGCCCCGGACCGACCCTGAGAGGCTGGGTTGGGGGGATGCGGGTCGGATCAATACGGCCGTTCCTAAAGTGGGGCAGGGCGGTTATTTGCAAAGAATGCATCTGAGATAGCAGTCGTGCCCAGGAGCACACAGCACTCGGGCTTAGCATGCAGGCAGCCCTGGGTCCCCATTCCGGGCAGAGCATGGAGCCTTGGGCAAGTTACTTCACTTTCCAAGCCTCAGATTTCTGCAGGGATTTTTGTAAAGATTCAAAATAATGCAGTGTGTCCATAGATGTTCATTATAACATTGTTCTAAAAATTGAAAAAGGAAACCAACTAAATGTCCCTCAGCAGGAAATGGGTTAAGTACAAATGCCTACGCTGCCCTTAAGAAGAACGGGCTTCATCTATAAAGACGCCAGGGACACGGGGACAGGTGAACGAGAGTGTGTGCAGCATGACCCTGTGTAGGAAAAAAGACACGTATGTAGTTGTATAATAATCATTACTCATCATTAATAATTACATAATAACAATTACTGTGACCAGGTGCTACCCTAAATGCTTCATGCATATTGAATCACTGAATCATTCCGGCTCACAATAGGCCACTGATGTGTGTATAGTTACTACCCCATTGTACAGAAGAGAAAACAGAGGCAGGAAAAAATGAAGGAATTTGCCCGTGGTCTTACAGCTGGCAAGTGGCAGACCTGGAATGTGCCTTCAGGCAGCCTGGGTGTCGTCTGAATGCTCTTAACCACGATCCCACGGCCCCTCTAGAACAGCACAGAAAACAGGCCAGGCACAGCCCAGCAAACAGTAATCTGGTTACTGCAAACCGATGAGAAGCACACGGAACCTCCCCTCCTGCCCTTGCCCCCACCCCCGGCCAAGGAGGAAAACGGGATCAAAAGTGGGGAGGGGGGTGAAGGAGGAATTTTAAAGTGTGCAAATTTTTATTTGTGGTTTATGAAAAAATTAAGTCTACAAGGGAAAAGGAGGAAGGAAAAAGGGAAAGAAGAAAAATACATGCAGTTGCTGGTTCACCAAAGACAGACAGCAGCTGATACTGACAGAATCCAGTAGCAAGCGAAGGCAAAACTGTCACTCAAATTTCGATACTCTGCTGCCTGGGGGAGGGGGCGCAGAGGGAGCTGCAGACAAGGTGTCACTGCAGACCAGCCATTTATGGAATCCCTTGGGAAACTGGCAGCTCCCGGCTCAAAGAAGAGGGAAGCCAGCTTATCTTCCCCTAAATCTACTGTAGGCTAGGCTGCGGGCTCCAGGGCACATGCGAATGTGGCTGATGTAAAAAATAAAAATAATAAATACGGGAGCGTGTGTGGCCCAAGCACAAGTCTCAGTTCTCCAAGTTCCTGTCATCTCCTCCAGGAAGTCTTCCCAGACTACACCTGGATTGCAACAGTAGCATCGTCACCACTGCCCGTGCCCGGGCTGTGCCTAAGTCCTTTCTCATGTGCTCTGCTTTCCTTCACGGGCCTGTCTCAATTTGTAATTACTCACTAGTGGAATTACTTGACAAGTGTCTGTCTTCCCCACCAAACCATGAGCTCCACTCGGTCGGATCAGCGTTTTGCTCACGCTTTTGTCTCTAGCAACTGCAAGAGGGTCCGGCCAACCGGAGGACGACGTCAGGCAGATGGAGAACTATGCCGCTCAGAGCAGTGGTTCTCAAACCCAGTGAGCAGCGGAACCACCCAGAGGGCCTGTGGGAACTCGGATTGCTGGGCCCCAACCCGGGGTTTCTGACTCAGTGGGTCTAGGGCGGAACCTGCGATTCTGCATCTTTAACAAGCTCCCGGTGATGCCGACCTTGCTGGTCCCTGGACCACACTTGGACGACAGCCGATCTAAAGACAGAATCGGCAAAAGTACGCAAGCACCCACAGCCCACTCCCACCCAGGGCGTGAACGTGCAGAGATTCGGTAATTTGCCCAAGTGCACACAGCCAGGGAGGAACTGCCCCAGCCTGAGCACTGCACCACAAGCTCCCGGTCAGGAGTGGTCTCCCGGGCCAACGGTCTTCCCCCTACACCTGCAAGGGCCCCCAAATTCGGTCTGGCCGAGGCGCAAAGACAAGGAGGACCCCGAGATGTGCATGGGGGTGAAGTCCCCAGACCTGATTGACACGGGAGTGTGGCTGGACACAGAGCGATGGTGTGAGGTGCCCGCCTTTCCCCTGCACAGGTTGGATTTCTCCTCCCTGGGGTCTCCAGAGTTAAGAATCTTGAGCACGTCTCCTGTCTGTACTCAAATTTCAAGTTGGGCCAGACGACACATGCTGTTCTGGGCCCCCTTCCCTCCAACACATTGCAGGACGTCACTGGGAGGTGGCCCAGCTAGAAGACCAGTCTCTTCGCCTCCCACCCGGGGACCGGGGCAGACCACGGAGTTAACACACAACTTTGGAGGGTCTGCGACCTTAGCCGAAAATTACGAATTTTTCCTCATTGTGGCCCTCAACTCCCCAAAGAAAAAAATATCCCTCAAGATATTTTCTACAAGGAATATAACATCTGGCTGAGTCGTGCCCAGATTCGTGTGTATTGAAGTCCTAACCACCAGGACTTCAGAATGTGACTGTGTTTGGAGATAAGTCATTTAAAGAGACAAGTAAGGTTTAATGATGTCATTAGGGTGTGACTTAATCTAACACACTGGTGTCCTAATGAGAAGGGATTAGGCCCCACATGGCATGGCTGGTTCATGCCTGTAATCCCAGCACTTTGGGAGGCTGAGGTGGGAGGATCACTTGAGGCCAGGAGTTTGAGACCAGCCTGGGCAACACAGCGAGACCCCATCTCTATAAAAATAAAAAAATCAGCCAGGCATGGTGGCGCATGCCTATAGTCCCAGATACTTGGGAGGCTGAGGTGGGAGGATCCCTGGAGCCCAGGAGTCAAGGTTACAGGGAGCTGTGATCTCCAGCCTGGGTGACAGAGTGAGACCCTGTCCCTTTAAAAAAAAAAAAAAAAAAGGGAAAAGAAGAAGGGGTGATTAGAACAGACAGGGAGAAGACCATGTGAGGACACAGGGAGGAGACGGCCAAAGTGAGCGCCCTGCCAGCACCGTGATCGTAGACTTCTGGCCCCAGAACTGAGGCAGTAACGGGCTGGGAGGCAACGGTACCCACGGGCACCCTGGCTGGCCGTCCGCCTTTGGATTTGCATCCACTGACAACACAGCACCTCCCCGACCCTCCAGGCAGGAGAAGACGGTGGTCTGCACCGAAAGCCCCCACCTGCTCCTGCCGTGGGAGTCTCAGCCCAGATGCTTTGGAGACCGAGTGCCAGCAAGCCCGGGACAATTCAGAACTGCTGGCACTCCACCGGGTCAACATCAATTTTATTTTTCCTCTCCAACACGGACCCTGGGCGGGCCAGCTTCACGGGCAGGGGACCAGCACAGCCCTGCGCCGCAGCCACCATCTTGAAACGTGTAATGATTTTATTTCTGAATTCGTGCGTGGAAATTCAGTCCAGTGGGATGACACGTGCCAGGGTTTGGCAGCGCGGCTCACACGTGGCCCCACCTCCTACACTTCTTCTCCTCCCAGCGGTCGCCACCACCTTCTGCCCGGGGGGTGCGGCCTGGGAGGGTCCACGAGCACTTGGAGGTCATGCCCGCGTGCGAGGACAGCAGCATCATACAGGAAATAAACCCACCACGACAGGCAGAGGGAGAGGGCACGGAAAACAGAAAAGTATTTTCCTGCTTTTCTGCACGGGACGCCCACATTTTCTTCTTGCACTGGGCCCCAAGAATTACGCAGCCAGCCCGCCCCACCTCACCTGCCCTCCTCGGACCGGAGACCTTTTCCATCTTGTCCTTGGCCACTCCTACACGCCCTGTGGAAGTCCCCAACGTGCCCACCCAAACTGCTTATCTCTCTACCGGGAAGCCGCAGGGGCTGGGGCCCCCCAAAACGGCTGCATGCCGATCCCCGTTCCCTCCTCCTGTCTCCCACTGGCGCCCCCATGCGGTGGGCGGGCGGGTGCTCCTGCTCCCCCACTGGGGACCCGGGGTCTAGCCTGACGCCACCACCCAGCCACGCCCGCCCAGCCAACACAGGCGGCCCAAACTTCTGCTTTTTTCCAACTTCCTCTTTAATTTTCACACAACTCTTTCTTCCGGTGACAGAACTTACCCACGCTTTTTGCTGGACATTTGGAAAAGGCAGAAGGCTGCAAAGGTTTCTGCCTTTCCAGATTTTATGCTCTGCGCACTATAAAGGTTTGTTTTTTTAAAGACACGGCATGCAATTGTTCCCACTTACACGATGCATCACGGAAGGCGAATATGGCAAAAGAACTGAACCCAGGTGGCGCGAACGGCTTTCTAGCCCTTCAACTTTTCTGTGTATTTGACGTTTTTCACAATAAAAATGTTAAATTAAAATCACAGCCGTCCTTCTGTGTCATTCTACGGCATCACCTCCAGCGTCTGCCTAGGACTCCGTCACAGAGCTATTCTGCATGTGTCTAAACAAACCTCTACCCGGGGCATTTAGGTTGCTCATTTTAAAAAAATATTTTGAACATCTCACTCCCTGCTTTAAAATATTTGTTTCCATCACATCTGACACTAGACAAGCCCTTTTTGCTGGGTGCCTGCATCAGCCCTCGAACCACCATCCAAATACCGTCCCCTCCACGTCTGCGTTTGACAGCTTAATTGAAATACTTTGTGAGTTTTGGAGTCCCCGAGTAAGCTTTCTGCTAACTCCCTTTCTCTCTTTTTTGTTAGGTGGGGTGGGAAGAGGACTCAAACTCTTAGGTCTTCTATAACTTTCATTTCTTTGTCCATTGGAGAGAAACAGCAGCCGAATGTCCCCCTCTGAAGAAGCAGGAGCCGCCTGTGTCCCTCAGGCAGCCTCTGCTGTAGGAGGGACACCTGACCTACACACAGCTGTGTGCCTGGGGGGCGTAGGAGCCCCCGTCAGCTCCCAGTGCCCACCCCTAACACGGAAACCACCAGGCAACAACCGTCGAACACACCAGAAATTCCTCCAGTCTCCTCTAGAATTCGATGCCACCTTCAAACATATCCCCAAGAGCCCTCGAGTTTTTGGGGGACTTGCTAACTTTGTGTTTCAGTGATTAGCCTTAGCGACACAGACGACCTGGGTGGCTGGCTTACAACTGAGGACTGTGACACCAGGATCCACATTCACAGCTACGACAACAATCACATCACACACTGTGGGGGTGACATCTTCTCAGTGACTCGGGGAGAAAGGCGAGCAGGGAATGGAGCCGTCACGCGTCACAGCCAGCTCTAAAATACCTTAACACCGAGAAGCGTAGTCACGCCGCAGGCAGGCGCCTCACGCGAACCCCGTCCTTGTCCACAGCAACCGCCGCCGTCAGCAAGCACTAAGTGTGCTAATAAACACAACTGCACACGAAATCCTCTTCCAACAATGCCCGATGCCGGCTTCTGAACCCTGACTCCAAGTGAGCGAGCCAGTTAATGGTTATCACACGGCAGCCTTTAAAATCCACATTCGCAGGCTGCTGCTGGCAACTGTACTCGAGCCTGAAGCTGATTATCCTAAACAGGTAAACAAGTCCACAACATGTTTAAATGTCATTTTGCACTAAAGACATTTGCGGCTCAGCACTGTCAAGATGAAGATTCAAAGAGTTGGAATAAAAGCAGAGCTCAGCCAGGCGCGGTGGCTCACGCGTGTAATCCTAGCACTCTGGGAGGCTGAGGCGGGTGGATTGTTTGAGCTCAGGAGTTCGAGACCAGCCTGAGCAAGAGCGAGACCCCCACTCTGCTAAAAATAGAAAGAAATTGG
>RJWJ010024459.1:0-24821 GCA_004363605.1 Indri indri | reverse complement strand
ATATACACATATTTTTACATTTATATTTATTTCCATATCTATAGATATACAAAACCACAAATTCAAACCAATATCTGCAATTCTAATCCAATACCACATTCTGTCTTTTCCCTTTTCATATTAGTAACTTCCATCTCTCAAAGTAAGAAATTTGATTTCCATTATCTTAAATCCATTCCCTTATTTGCTCAGTTCCCCTGTATGTAACCAATGTCTTGACCTCCATCCCACTTGACTGCTTAACTGATCCTTATGAACTCATATTTAATTGGACTTAATCTCTGGGAATCCTGAGGCCTACAGCCAGGTTGCCTTCCTATAGAAAGGATTTATATTTCCTTCTACCAAGACCCTAGGGCACTGCCAATGGGAGAACATGTAACCTCCCCTTCAGAGGATCCTAGTTAATCCAGGAGTAATAAGTGAGCAAGATCATATTTTAGCAAGCCTCAGTCTAAATCTCCTGATCCCATCATTTACTGCTGACCTTTCTGATTTCAGTCCTCTGGGGTTTAGGGAAAGGCTTTTTTTGAGGATGGGTTGTTCTTTGTTTTTTATTTGTTTGCTTTTGTATGTTTAGGTACTCTTTGCTCCTTTATTTCTTTGTTTTTGTTTTTAATGACTTCCCTTGGCTTCCTGCAATCCCAGGAATGCTTTGAAAATTGGGCTTATAATTTATCCGGTTTCAGTTGTAGTAACTAATCAGTACAGCCCTTCAGAGTATCTATTCAACCATACTTTGTCTTTAAGTGTCTATATGCTTATCTGTATTGCTCTTTCCCTATGTTATTATTAATGCCCTTGAAACACCACAAGACTCTGCTACAGCCTGGTTATTGTTTCAAGGCAGAAAAAAAGTAAGACTAGAGAAATTATTGGATAACATTTCTGATTTTGTTCTTATCAGAAAGTAGGAATTATTTATAGCAAGGTTGTTATAAGAATAAATCTTTTTTAAATCTTAAAAGATAAAAGGAACATTAACATTCCTCTGATCCAGTCCCTTACTTTGACACATGGGAAAAAGACAGCCCAAGCAGAGAAGAAGGGTTCCTACCAAAGTAAATGGCATTCTGGTGGGCTTGCTTAGATTTATTCAGAATTCAGGTCTCTGGTCTACAATCACTAATTTATTTCTGTCCAATCTTCTTTTTCTAACTAAACCTTATGATTCTTTTTTCGTAAGTGTATTTTAATGTGTTTCTGCTTCTTAAAATAATACATGATCATTTTGGAAAAAAATTTTAAATGAACAAAATGTATGAAGAAAATAAACTTTATAATCCTACTACCTAGAGATAACTACTGTTAACATTTTGGTGTTTTTAATACTCACATCCCTTATTTTCATAGCTGAGATCATACCATACAGTACTGTATCTTTTTTCACATAATATATCATTAATATTTCCTCACCTCATTAAAAACTCTTCATAAGCATTATTTTTGATGCTACATAATATTTCATCATATGGATATACTCAAAATATAGTGAACTATTTACCTTCATTAAATAGTTAGGTTGCTTCCATTTTTTCCTATTATATATAGTTTTCTAAAGAATATTTTCATTCATTAATGTTAATCTACACTGATGATTATATTCTTAGGATAGATTCCTAGAAGTAAATTTACTAAGTCAAAGGATGTGAAAATAATTAAGATTCCTCATATACACTGCCAAATTGCTTTCCAGAGAAACAGGATTAATTCATGCTACCTCCAGTTGACCTTAAGAGCTTGTCTCATCATATCCTCACCATGGTTCTATCCTGTGGGTATGACCATTCTCAAGTATTCCTTTTCATTATTTTCCTAAAGTTTCAAATTAAAGGCTTCTTGAGTTATAGAGTGGAGCCTGGGTGTATTATGGACAACCCTCCGAGTAGATAGACCTATGTAAGGATGACCGGAGGAGCACCTGACAAGCCCTGCTTATGCAGAATGGCCTTTCTTCCCCTCCCTGGGGCAACATGGCCTGGTGGAGAGTACAGTCTCTGCAGGTAGACATACCTGTCTCATTTCCATCACCTATTACTACCTGTGCAACATTGGGTAAGAGAGGTAAGCTGCATTGAGACTTATTTTCCTTACCTTTGCCATGAGATATTAATGCCTATCTTGCTTCAAGGATTAAATGTAAAAGTGCCCAACACTTTCTTATCCCCTAATCAGTCCTTCCTATCAAGCTTAAGGATGATTTCAAGAGCTAGATAAAACAGGGTATGCTTCTTCAACAGGTCACAGTTAGCATATACACTCTCCCATCAGTTATCTGACTGGTAAGTTGTTAAAGCGGATGCCTACGTGTTTATAATCTGGCGGTGTGAAAGCAGGGGCCTTCAAAGGACCAGACTAGAGGAGGGGACATCCACGATATAGAAGCCAAAATGGGAAGGTTCATAAATCTATTTCAGTATGTTTCAACGGATCAGATCAGGCTGCTCTATCTAGGAACAGGAAGGTGCTTGGCAAGGAATTAATTGTTCATTACAAGGGCTCTCACCCCTGATTGTACATCTGCTTTTTAAAAGTTTTTGAAAGTTCCGCTCAGACCTACTGAACTGAACTCTCTGTGGGATGGGGCCCAGGTATCTGTAATTTTTAAAGCTCCCTAGCTGATTCTGATTCATTGCCAAAGTTCAGGTTTATTGGATAGTGTGGTTCATAGATTCTGTAATGTGAGAGCTGGAAATAGTCATCTAAAGTTTAATTAAACATCTTTGATTTATAGATTAGTGACAAAAGCCTAAAGAGGTTCAATTACTTGCCAAATAACAGGACGAAAACCTAGAATTGTAGCACATTGCCAGAATGTCTTCAAGAAGTTTAGTAGATGGATGACAAATATCTCAGACAAAGCAAAAATTAGTTTTTTGAAAGCAATCACCACCATTTGGCAAGGAATCTTTAATACTTTCTTTTTAAAATTATCATATTTCATATTGTACGAATATGCAGGATGAAGAAATTGGATCTCAGTTCTCACCTGGATAAAGGGCCAAAAAAACACTTGCCTCGCCCCTGCTCTCCCCCAGGGAGTGAGCGACTGCTGCTGCAATGCGGCCTGTTTCTTCTCCTACAGTGCATTAAGTCCTCTTAAGTTTTTTGGTTTTCAAAACTACTCAAGTATGCAATGGTCAAGGTGGAGATGATGTGACAAAGGTCCTCCATGGGTGGCCACCCCCAAAATTCTTTTTAATTTCTAAAATGTAATTGTTATTATTGCCATGAACTTTGTGAAAAAGACCCTCCCTTAATACATACTGTTTCTTCTTTAAATATTGGGAGGGGTTGACAGATGTTGAAAGTCACTTAGTTATATAATAGGGAGGTATGATGATGTCCAAGTCCTTGGGTGAGAAAAGGACTTAACTAACCACTTTTTTTTACTATTTAATTTTAACTATGAACAGCCTGTTAATGAACTTTTAATCATGTTATTTATGAAGTCTTAACTACAACACTGTTTTAACTTTTAAAAGTTTCCAGAAAAAAAAAATGCCTAACCATACAAAAATGTCTGGCTAATTTTTATTCATTTGAGGCCACGTTGGGAAGCACTGGGTCCTAAAATATCACTTAAAGGCCCAGAGTTCACAGCTGACACGTTCTTAACATTTATAGTGATTCTAGAGACCCTCGGTATCCAGTGCTACAGTTCCTTCTCTCAGTATTTTTCTTGGATTGGATTTATGGCCAACTGGTTGTAATTGACCCTCTATTGGGACAACTTAGGATATGAGCACATGACTTTGCTTTAAAAAAAAAAAGAAAGAAAGAAAGAGAGCAAGAGAGAAAGACCAAGAAAAAAATCACCATTGATATTTATCTTAAACCTCCTTCATTTCCAGCTTCTCTGGCAGCAAGTCAAGCTGCTGTCATAAAGTAGAAATCTCAGTAAAAGGGGTTTCTAGAGAAAGGATGATGTGCTGAATGCAGAACCACATAAGAAAGAGCATAATAGAAAAAGACAAGCATTTTCTGTCATCTAGGCCATACACAACACCTAAGTCTTGACACGAAAATGGAATCTGCTACCTGAGATTCCAGTCTGGAAAGGAAAATCGGCCATAAACAGTCTTAGTGCAAATGGAGACAGTGGGTATGAAAATCTCTATCAGCAATTCACGGAAAGCAAAGCCCTGTCAGGCTATACAAGCCCTCCTAGCCAGCACTGAACAGCACTCTTCCCCAGATCTCCCCATGGAACCGATCTGTGGGTCTTCTTCCAAATATTCTTTGATTAGACTACTTCCCCAAGGGAAAAAAAAACCTATTAAGCTTTTACACACTAAATAAGAGTCTGAAATTCTTTTTAGTTTAACCTACCATGGCTGGTTTGGGAAGAGAGAAAAAAGAAATAATTCTGTATGTTGAAATGAAACACAAATGTATCCCCAAAAGAAATCTTCACTGCCATGGCTACTATACAAACTACAAAGTATTGATCTAATCTTAAGAATCTAACATCAGCTGTGTCTCAAGCTTTTTAATTTTATGGTCAGTAGACCTGGAGTTCTTACTCTCATGTACTGGAAAACAAATTAATGCAAGTCATTCTATTAAACAGCTTGCAGTTTTCCCTTCAACTGGACTCTTGTAAAAAGTTGCATACATCTGAAGCCTGTTTTATGTTAAAGTCCTAATAATGTAAATAGTCAAATGGAGCTTTTTTAGTCATTAGCAACAATGAAAGAACATCACACACCCAATGTGCTTCACCTGGGTACAGCAAGGAGCGCTGCTTTCTGTACAAGGCCGTTGACCGCAGTGGGAAATCGCCCATCTGTCAGCGTGCTGAGTCACACGCCACAGGGTGGGGAGGCTTTCAGCGGGGAGCACTTGATGCAAGGTCTCAGCCCACCTTGCTTTGGGCTCCCCAAGCTTCACACCAGCTTTACATTCTGCTAAACTGAAGCCGACAAGAAGAGGCCCTGGCACATGGCATTCGAAACTGATGGACTTGCTGCCGGCTGGAGAAGGGCCTGTGGGTGCAGTGGACTTTAAAAAGCATTTCTGACGCCCTGAGCTCTATTATAAGAACCACCACCCTCTAGTAATCATAGGAGCCAAGGATTTTTGAGTATGTAATTATGCTAAGGCCTTACAAGTATTCACAGCAACCCGAAGAGGGAGGTAATTTTATTATTCCTATTTTATAGACAAAGAGACTGAGGCTTGAAAAAGTTAAGTAACTTGTCTAAAACCACAAAGCTAGTAGCAGAGCCCAAACTTAAACATGGGCCTGCCTGATTCCAAAGTCCCTGCTCTTAACCACCACACAATATAGGGAACAGTTTCTTCGATGCTGCCATCTCCTAACCTGGGCTGGTCGTACTGCTTCCCTTGCAGGGCAGATATCCTGAGGGAGTAGGATGCTCACTTAGGATGCACAGAAAGAGTCAACTGCTTCTTGGACTATTTCAGTAACATCAACACCTTGTGCTGAGGATATCTTAATGGGACCTATGTCTGTCCTGACAAAATCCTTACAAGATTGGGTGACATATAGCATTTCTACAGAGGTGGTATAGTAGTTTGGGGTTCTATCAGTGGCTTCTCCATTTCTCATTTAGTGCACAATTTCAAAACAACATTAATGATTTATTAAGTGTCTATATGTGTGAGACCTTGGACTGGGCACTTTGCAACTTGCTAGGAGCCATGAAATGGCATCAGTAATTAGCTCACCCCCAGGAATTTAACTATCTGTGGGTGGAGTCATGTACACTCCAAATGGATAAAACTCCTATGTTTATAGGTCAGAGAGGTCATACTACCTCAACCCCCAAGATATTAAGAATAGCACTGCTCCTTGGACACTTATTCTGAGAAAGGAGGCTTTTTTTAAAATCTGGCTCAAGCCCTGAGTCAGCAACTGAATACATACACTCTAGGTATGCTAAGGAGAAACTATTAACCATGCAAACTAGCCCCAAATGGCTTTTCTGATTATTTGTCAGCGTGCAGGTGGCTTGGAGAAAAGGACTGCAATTCTAGAAGGTTAGTTTTTGTAGTATGAGAAAATCATAACTTTTTTTTTCAGGAACTTGTTTTGCCATAGATTTAAGGCAGTAATTTGTTACAGGCAAGACATTTATAGGGGCTGTGTTATCGATGCTAGAATCATCAAGAAATTCTATCAGAAGACACAATGTTTAAGTATAGGTCTAATTACTGCAATCATTTCTTTTTTGTTTCCTTTGCACAGATCCACTTAATCCCATCTCTTAGTGTGGGCACAAGCTGACAGTTGCATGACAAGGAATGTTTCCCTTTGTAAAAAACCCACTTCCTTTCTGTGTAGTTTTAGCCTAATTGAAATGTTTCCTATTAAGCTCAATCAAGGCAGCAATTATCTAATTACTCACTTATGCTTTTCCAGCCAAAAATTTGCCTAAGCTGGTATACTGGAATGAGAGAGAACATATTTATTATTGCTTTTACATTTTTCTGTTGGGCTTTGGACAATAATCATAAACATTTACTTCCAGTTCACCAGAATATAGCTAATTAATACTGCTATTTTCTATAAAATTGTATCACTGCAAGCTACAGCCCAGTGCCAAATGTGTCTCTGCCTATGAAATGTGCTTTAAGACTTGTGGTTATGCTACATGAATACTGTCATTGGAGAAGGGTAATAAGGAAAGAGTCTAGTGAAAACAAATCACAAACATATATTCAATCATTTCAAAGCCATGAGTTTTATGGCTTTAAAAATAAAAAGTGAATCACTTAGATTTAATTGAGAAAATAATTTTTATAGCATCACTCTAAAGAAACATGCATCCTGCATGTCTGGGTTTTCTCTTGATATAAATCCCTTAGGTCTCGAGATGATCACAACCAGTCAACAACACAGGTGGTCCACACTTTTTAGGTATAAATTAGAGACATATATCATTAAAACCAGAATTAATTTTAGAGTTAGTGACCCTATGAGGTCACTCCTGATTAACTCCATTTTGATTGAGGCTGTACCAAAACACAGGGGACAAATTGGGTATGAGGGATTGATATTTTCATTTCCAGACAATACATTTTATCATTGTTTTCATTATAAATGTTAACTAATGTGGGACTAATACAGCTGTCTGTGTGGAAAAAGATCCCCAGAAAACTTGCATACTTCAGAGTAAATTTATAGGGAGGGAAAGGAACACTTCATCCATCCCCCAAATGTAGCCACTTGACAATCCTCCACCTAAGTTTGCCGTGAACCCAGAAAATAACTACGTTCAATGAGAATTGCAACAACAAAATAAGTCTACAAGGAAAACGTTCCATTTACTAGAAAAAGATGAATTTTTATGTTGCATTGGTAAAGAGCACTTTTTTCACATACACATAATGGCGAATAAGCCATATGCAATATTAGTAATCCCGGAGACAATGAGTTCTCTACAGAGACACTTCCCTTTCTAATAACTGATTTATCTCAAGTATACCCTGAATGATGATTAATAAATCAGGCCTAAGTGGCCAGCCTTATGGGCATTGTGGGCGGGGGAGATGGCTTTCCCCAAACCAGTTGTTACCTGTGTCACAGTTTGGGAAAAAGTCCAGAATAGGAAAACGAATTTGTCTCGAAGGTGGTCCCCAAAATTCAGAATTCTCTTCTGTTTGTTTATTCCTTTTGGGAAAGGAGGGCAAGGACAAAAGGTAAAGAAAAAGAGAGGAATCCATTTCTTTGTGAGAATAGAGGGAATAAGGTAATCAGACAGTTCCCTTTCACTGGTCCTTACTTAGGAATTTGGAAGTTTGTGACATGTACAAAATAAAATGGCTGGAAAATGGATTTGTTTCCTCATGTTCACTTAAAAGAATAAAATAACAGGCCTTAATTCTGTCTGCAGTTGGACCCCTCCCTGCCGTTCTCTAAGCTTTACGCACTCTAGAGAAAGACTAAATCCATTTTACAGCAGGCAGAGTGGGAGCCTGAGCTTACTAGGTAAACCTACCATTGACTCAGGGCAACACAGAGGCCAGGGATATTGCCCATCTGTCTAGATCTGCCCTCAACTGACCCTGAGCAGCACCAAGATCTAGAGAAAGTCGGGTACATTGAACCTAATAACACTTCGCTCAGACACAGGCCCACGAATCTCCTGCTTAGTGCCCAGCAATAAACGAAAGGAAACAAGCCATTAGACCAATGTGGTCCTTGTTTTCAACATTATTTAGCTCTTGAAAATTGCAAGTTGAGTTACCATTGCCTTTATTTCCCCCTCTTACTTTGCACTAGTTCTCATATTTCTATCCTTCCTCCACTGCAATAATTCAATAGAACTAATTATGTCTTTAAAAATGGTTAAATAAGCAAATGCCTGAGGTTCTCTTTCCATTTTTCCCTGATGCTGGGTCAACTGGCTCCTCCAGTTTGTCTGAACTGACCCCTTTTCAGGTCCAGCCCGAGTCTTCTTTCGAGATTATTTTTATAATGTCCCATTATACTTCTCAAAGTGTGTTGAAGCAATACTGTTTTATCCCATTCAAAGTAATAACTGGCTGTCAAATCTTAGGATCATAGAAATGGAACACTAGACAAAGTAAATACCCCACAGTTTCTTAATTACAACTGTGGATGCTACATACATGTTTATTCTAAATTTTCCATTTGTACATTATTTTTCCGTTTTGTGCAATTCTAATATCTGGTGGTTCTGCTAGTTATTTTGCTTATAAGACTTACAATGTTCGTGCTTTTCAGGTTTTTATAATAGAAAAGGCTTTGGCAGAGAGATCATGACAAAAATCATAATTTATTTTATTCTAAAAATGCAAATTACTTATCAGTGTAGTTTAAAGCTTTTAAAACATTATAACCCTGGCTACATATTGGAATTACCTGGAAGCTTTTTTAAAAACACCAATAGGTCCCAGCCCCAGAGATTCTGATTTACTTGGTATGTGGAGTGCCTGGGTACTAAGACTTTAAAAACTCCCCAGGCAATTTTAATGTAAGTACAAGGTCAAGAGACGCTGCTTTAAAATGAAAATAGACAAACACACACATATATACAATAAATGGATTTGTAAGTTTTCCTTTTAGTGTTCTACCATTAGTTAGAGCTAAAACAGAGTATTCCATTCATTCATTCATTCATTCATTCATTAGGTATCAATATAATTTATGCCCATTATACAGACTATAAAATGCTACCTCTTTCATTACCTAACTAGTAACAAAAACAAACAAAACACCACCCTTAGGGTAAAAAAAAAGATGAGAGAGAAATTTGGGAAGGAGAGATGGTTTGAAGAGAAAAATAATGTGGTAGGCAGAATAAATGGCCCCCAAAGATGTCTCATCCTAATCTCTGGAACATATTAATATGTTTCTTTACATGACAAAGGCAAATCTGCAGCTGTGATTAAATTAAAGGCCCTAGGATGGGGACGCTAACCTGGATTATCCAGTTGGACCTAATCTAATCACATGGTTTCTCAAAACCAGAGAACATTTCCCATCTGTAGTCAGAGGAAGCCCTAACTACAGAATAAAGGCACACGGCCCCACCTTACATACCAAAAGGCTGGCAGATAACAGGATCTCCTGTCCTTGGAAGCCCCATGGCAATCATCTGTCACTACTTTGTTGATCTCTTGTGGTCCCATCATAAGCAAGTCATCCAAGCAGGTGACATTATGAGTAATGTGCTGGTGCTGTTGGTAAACTAAGTATCCCTGCTCTTAATTTGGCTTTGATATTACACAACTAGTTTTCCACTAAGTTAATTTCCTTTTTATAATTTGAAGCAATAAGTAGTGGTGAAATGATGGCTCCTATATCATAAGTCCAACCTGAAATTTGAAAACTTTTGTTTCAGGTTTTCTCTTCATTCACATGATTGTCTTCACAGAGGTTTAGATAGGGAGAGAACTCATATGTCTTTTTAAGCACAAAACTCTTAGTCCAAAGGCAAACTAGAACCATATATACAGTATTAATAAAAGACTCATTTTGAGTTGAAGTCTACAGAAAGAACAGGTCTTTATATATCAGATTTTGAGACTATTTGGCATTTCCTGTGGCAGAAATGCTAACAAGGACATAGGACACTTAATTTTATGTAGGGTCCATGCCAGCCGCTAAAACTGTGCCAAACTTCTTTTCTCTTCATCAGGAAAAACAATGCTTTCACAAACTTAGCGAGCATATAAAGACTCTAAACACTTGAAAAATCTTCAAGTAGCATATGATACAGAATAACATGTTATTCAGATCTTGGAACAGTCAACTATTACATTTTGAGCACCACTGTATGTAAGCCACCATGCAAAGAACAGTAACTTTTGCCCCTAACCAGGACATAGCTTCAAAGATATGGCTGAATTTGAATCTGAGGTAGAATTTCAGCTGAAGTGACTTTAGGAAAGTCAATTTAACCACTCCACGCCTCTACTTTCTCATCTGTAAAATGAGGATGATTTCTACTTTTCAGGGCTATTGTGAAGATTAGACATAATACATGTAAGGTACCTTGCATAATGTTTAGCAAATAGGAAGCAATCGATGATGTATAGTTTATTTGTTTGCTTTTAAAATAAAGGGTAGAATTTGAATCCCACATTACCAAAACAATTTTCCTTTCCTTCTACCAGTATTTGCTCATTTGTAGAAAAAAATATAACATTCACATTAAATGATCATCTACTAGTAAAAAGTTAATTTACAAAGCCTAAAGTATATGCAAATAAATTTACTAGATGAAGATAAGAACCAAGTTTTTCAAGTTTACAAAGTTTTTGGAAATGTACAATTGTTGATTTATCTTTTCTAAGAGCACAATAAAGTATATAATATCCTCGAAATTAAAAAAGGCAACTATTTAAAAGTTGATAAAGCTAATGTTTTATCCCTTGATTCTATAATAATTATTAACCTACTATTATTAGAACTATTAAATTTAAGTAGAACTTAATATTTCTGCAATGACATTAGGATTCACAAGTATTTAATATTGCATACAATCTAAAATCATTATTGTAAAAATTACATAACCTGAGGGACCTGCAAGCAAAAGAAAGTTTGATACCAACAGCAGAGAATGGTTTGGAATTCCTAAATGTCACTATTTGGTGCTATGCTATTCTTTTGGGGGATTTGTAACTTTTAAAATAATTTACATTAACAAATAAATCAATAAACATTAAGCAATTATTTTGTGCCCAACGCCAGACTGGATGTTGTAAGTCTAGGTCTCTGCCCTCAAGGCTCATGCCCTCTATTAGAGAAACAAAAATATGATATAACATGTAACAGTTATTAATAGTTATTATCCTTTCCTGATCATCACTACTGTCACCTACTGACATCCTGGACTGACATCCTTCCCTCAGGTCTTTTAACAAGTGGACTGTGTTTTATCTCCACACCAATAATATATTATATATCCATTTTGAACGCTCATCTAGTATCTTGACCTCATAGTTCCATGATCTGCTTAACTAACAAAATTTCCCTCTTCATCATCCTTTAGGCATCACTTGTAAGATTATATATGGATTTTGTGTTGTTAGGAAATTAATAGGTACAAGATTTTGAAATATGAGTTTTATGTGCACATATGGTAGTTAACATTCATTGTGTGCTGGGCAGGTGTGGGGGGAGGAAGGGATGGGTATATTTACATCTAATGGGTGTGGGGCGCATGGTCTGGGGGAGGGACACACTTGTAGCTCTGACTTGGGCAGGGCAAAGGCAATATATGTAACCTAAACATTTGTAGCCCCATAATATTATGAAATTTAGAAAATATATAGAAAAAGAAATATGAGTTTTTTCTCTGAATAGAACCTTCCTGACTCACATATTTCCTACTCCTTCACTAACAACAACAAAATACTGTAGCTAACCATTATTATCACTTACCATAGGCCAGGGACTCATTTAATCTTTACAATAACTCTTTGATGTAAATACCATTACTGTACTTGTTTTAAGCTGAGGAAACTGAGGCTTCAGAGAAGCTAAAATTGGCAGAGCTTATTTTCTAGTCCATGTCTCCAAAGTTCTTAACCATCCTAATATACTACTTCTCCAAGTACTGTTTGTTTAATTACCATAGCTGTCTTCCGCTCTCCCTGTCCTCACAGTATATCATACGCCTTGTGTCTTCTCTTGGTTAATGCCCTCGTTAATACCAGAAATCCTTATGTCTGACATTCTCCTTCAGCTAACATTCATCTACTGGTCCGTGAACCTTCATTATCTTAGTTCTCTGTGCTTCATGTCAGCCGGCCTCAACCAGGTCCTCACCTGGTTGGCGTCAGATATTAATGGCTTCCTATTGTGTATGGTAATAGAACAATACAGTGGTTAAAAGAGGGTTTCTGGAGGCAGATGACCAGGCTTCAAAGCCTAGATTCTCTGCTTTCTAGGTTAGACAAGTTACTGAAGCTTTTTGTGCCTCATTTCCTTATCTGTAAAATAAGGATAATAATATGCTGTTGTGAGCAGAAATATAAGTTGTTGACTAATCCCACTGGCTGTGATACAGTCTATTTGTTCTCCTTTATACTACTTGAATATCTACTCTCCTCCTCTGAAGTTTGCTGTTTGTGTGAAAAAAAAATAGCCTTATATTTATAAGCAATGAAACCAAAACAATTAGGTGAGCAAATAAATGGAGGGAAAAAGTAGATGAAGAGGGAGAGTGGTCTCGGAGATTAGTCAGCCAAGCAGTCAGCATTTTCTTAAGACTCACAGAAGTAAGCCATGGGCCCTGTCTCCTGAAAGTGTCCTTAAATGGGAACGTGTTCATTCCCGTTCTCGGAATAAATTCATTCAGAGTAAATGACATGAAGAAAAAATAAAGAGATTCAAAGTGAGGAGTAAATAATCCAAAAGAAAAAAAAAAAAAAAAAGAAGGGAGCCTTGGAATTTTACCTACTTCTACTGATTAGTAGTTTGACTTCGCTAAGAGAAAGGGAAGGATGAGAGGGAAGGAATGAGAGGCAAGAGACAGCCCCAATCTTGGTACGAAAGCAGGCAGTGCCCTGAACCACAGGACAATTTGTTCTCAGAACTAGAACCAAAGCAAAGGCAGTGAAGGATTACGTTGTGGGAACCTTGATGACAAACACACTCAGGATGAAAGAGAGAGGGTCCCCCCCAATATTGCGGGTACAAAAATTGAAAACAGGATGATGTAATTCTTAGAAATGGAAGAATTTAGGATTCGGCTCAATATTAATTGAACCCCTGCTTTGTGCCAGGCACTGAAGGCACAGGCTGTGCCTTTGCAGAGCTGCACTGGAGAGAGGCGCTTTCTCAGTGGGTGACCATCAAAGTAAAGAGGGGACAGGAGAGCGGAGGCAGGACTGAGGATGCCTTCCTGCACGAGAAGATGCTTTATGCTTAGCTGCGGGTAACAAGTACCAATTAGACAGTTGGTGAGGGAAACTGAATGTGGCAATAAAATTACTATGTTGGTTAAGAATAAATATTACTTCAGAATATGCATGAGATGGGAAGCAAATGCTTGACTGAAGAGACACAAAAAGTAAGATTTATAAACTACATTATTTAGCAATTAAGTATGCCTAGGGTAAAAAAAAAGAAAAAAGAAAAATATAAACTACATTATTTAAACTTTTATAAAGTGCTTTAATCCATGTTTCATGCATTTAGAGATACTAAGTGAAGCCTAAAACAATCTTAGGAGAGCCTGATATTATCGCCATTGAAATCCAGGGAACAGACAGGTTAACTCCTTTGCCCAAGGTTACACAAACAAAGCCAGCTTCAATACTGGAACTCATTTCTCTGGATTTCTTGCCAAGATGATGTCAGCCTAACCAACATTTTCCCAAAGTGTGATCCCTGGAACACTAGTTCTGCAGAATGTTAAAAAGTTTCTATTTTTATGGTAAAGTAAGTCTTGGACATGCTGGGTAAACAGAGTTAAACAAGCTTCTTACTGTGAGATTTCTCAGAGCCTTAAAAATGATCATCTCCAAGAGCGGTAGATAGAATGCAGTTTTTCTTAAACTTATTTGATCACAGAATACTTATTTTGTAGCCTGTCTCTTGAACTTAAGAGTAACATAAAATATACCGGAAAATGCTGCACCAGTCTGTACTGAGTTGAGCAAGAAGTTTTACAGATTTGGAGTATGGGCAGAGGAATAAAGTGTCAGGTAGAAAAATCATGACAAGATGAATCTTGAATCAGTATTCCACTTGGAACTGCTTGTCATTTAGCAGAAAGGGGCTGGTGCTATTAAACTGGACAACTACATTCTATAAATATCTAGGCAACATTAAGCCTGGATAAGTATACTTCACTATGGAGAATTCAGATATAAATAATGTCTAGAGATAACATTTGGTGTGAAACATGTGACAAAGAAAAGCCTATTCACATCTGATAAAGGACTGTTATCCAAAATATACAAAGAACACTTAAAACTCAACAATAAGAAAACTAACAACCCAATTGAAAAATGGTCCAATGACTTTAACAGACACCTCACCAAAGAAGATATATGGATGGCAAATAAGTATATAAAAAAATGCTCCACATCATATGTCATCAGGGAAATGCAAATTAAAACAACAATGAGATACCATTACACACCTATTATACTGGCCCAAATCCAGAACACTGACAATGCCAAATGCTGGCAAGGATGTGGAGCAACAGGAACTCTCATTCACTGCTGGTGGGGATGCAAAAAGGTACAGCCACTTTGAAAGACAGCTTGGTGGTTTCTTACAACATAAAACATACTCTTACCATATGATCCAGCAATCTCTCTTCTTCATATTTACCCAAAGGAGTTGAAAACACAAAGGAGTTGAAATGCAGAAACCTGCACATGATGTTTACAGCAGCTTTATTCATAATTGCCAAAACTGGGAACCAACTGGGAAGTGCTTCAGCAGGCAAATGGATAAATAAACTGTGGTATATCCAGACAATGGAATATTATTCAATGTTAAAAATAAATGAGATATTAAGTCGTGAAAAGACATGAAGAACCTTAAATCCGTATTACTAAGTGAAAGAAGGCAATGTATAAAGGCTACATAACCATTAAGATATGCTTCCAATCATATAACATTTTTTAAAAGGCAAAACTATGGAAACAGTAAAAAGATTAGTGGTTGCCAGGGGTTAGGGGTTGGGGTAGGAATGAATAGGTGGAACACAGAGGTTTTTTTAGGGTAGTGAAAATCTCTATATGATACTACAATGGTGGCTACATGTCATTACACATTTTTCCAAACCCATGGAAAGTACACCACCAAGAGTGAACTAGAGACTTTGGGTGGTTATGGTGTATCAAGGTAGGTTCATCAACTGCATAAACGTACCACTTTGGCCAGGGTTGTCGATCATGGGAAAGGCCATGCATGGGTTGGGGTTTGGGGTATATGAGAAACTCTGTAACTTCCTCTCAATTTTGCTGTGAACCTAAAACTTCTCTTAAAAAGTAAAGTCATTTTAAAAGCCTATTTATTGCATCAGAACTGAGGACAAAGCATATAAGTTGGAAAGAAAGAAATACATCAGAGACAATTGAAACGTGGCCCGAAGCTTTTAGAATCAGATGGCTTGGGGCTCATAAGGGGAGCGAGCCAGTGACAATAATTTCGTTAAGTATTATTTATAATGCTTATGTATTATTTATTATCATCCATTGTCTGTCTCCTTCACTTGACTGAGAACTTCTCAAGGGAAGAAATTTTTGTCATCCCGCCCCACCACCACCACTGAGCCACTCCTGAAGTCTGGAACAGTGCCTGGCACACATAGGAGATGACTAAACAGCGAATGATTAAGTGAATAAAAGAAACTTAACATATTCAAATCAGAATCTTTGATCTCTCCTCCCACCTGTAATAAATTCTCCATATCTTTTCCATCTTCATCAATGACAACTCCAATTGACCTAGTCCTTCAGGCCAACAACCTTGAAAATCTTGAATCCTTCACTCCTTTTTGTGTCACACCCTCATCAATCAGCAAACTGAATCAAGTCTACATCCATATCTATTCCAATCCTGATCTCTTCTTCCCATCCCTAAGCTACCACCATGATCCAAGCCTCCATCGTCTCTTGTCTGGCCTATTTCAATGGCTTTCTAAATGTTCTCCCTGTTTCCTCTCACATTCTGCTACTGTGTCTTCTCTACAGCCAGAATTATCCTTACAGTTACATACCAGGATCCATTAGTCCCATGCTCAAAACCCTGCGCTGGCCTTCCATCAGACTCAGAAATGAGCCTTTGCTAGCCTCCCACTCACTGTCTTCCAGGCTTGGTGGCCTCCTTGCTGTCCTCTGATACATCCATTGCCCTCCACAACTCGGGGCCTTGCACTCACCACTTCTCCACCCAGACAGTCCATTCTTTCCATCCTTCTAGTCTCTGCTCAGATGCCATCCCATCTAAGAGACCTTCTCTGACCAACCTACGAAGAATAGCAGCCTCACCACCACCACGAATCACTTTTATCTTGCTTTTTTCATAGCACTTGCCACTTTCTGATTTTCATACCGCTATTTGTTATCTGTCTCTATCCTCAACTAGAATGCAAACTCCATAAAACTAGGGACTTTGTTCTGCTAAATTTTGTAGTTTCAGCAGATAGAATAGTGCCTAGTATACTCTGATAAAAGTGTGCTGAATGGGTGAATTACTAGCACTTGACAAGTGCTTATTAAATGCCAGGACCTTTAAATGCATTACTTCATGTGATCCTCAAGAGGCAGTTAGTATTGTCAACCCACTTTATAAATGCAGAAATTGATGTTCAGAGAAGTTAAGTAACTTGCTCAAGGGCACACATCTAGCAAGGAATAAGGATTTAGACCCAAACAGGCCAACTCTGGTTCTGAACCACTTTATTCTATATTCTTCTGTATTGCTACAGGGAACATGTATCAATCATTCTAATATTCTTATTTTTCATGGCAGTTCCCAGAAATGTATTTTCTTTCTTCCTGCCTTTCTCTTTTTCTTCCTTCTTTCCTTTCTTTCTTTTCTTCTTTCATTTGTTCATTCATTCCTTCGTTCACGTGCATATGTGCTAAGCACTATGATTGGCACTGAGGATACAAATTTAAATAAGACACATTGCCTACTCACAAAGAGAAGCCTTGGCCAGGGAGAAAGAAAAAACATAAACAAATAACTTAAAAATATGTATTTTTTCTCTTTTAGAAAATGGAAAATCATTTCACTCAACATGTTTTCCATTTTGCATTAACCTGCATGAAATTTTAGTCAAAGTCACTGCTTAAAGTTGTAATCTTCTTATCTCAATTGCCCCAAAACAGGTAAATACCATACTCAGCACTTGTTTTTCCTCTGCAAGTTGTTTCTGGTTCTTTAGAAAGCATATACGGTATGACTAGTAAATGATATAAAATGTTAAATACTTCATTATTTATTAAGCAAATATTTATTGATATTTATCATGCTCAAGGCACAGCACAAGGCACCCGGAGCGATTAAAAATGACTTTGACATGGTGCCTTCTCCTCAGTGAGTTCATAGTCAGGCATAGGGACACAGAAATAACTGTAATGCAAGAAACCAAGCAAAAAGCACCCTACGGAGAATACAGGGCATGATGTGTTTTCTGCAGAGAACTTCATTCTGGCTGAGATGATGGGGATTTAAATTCAGAGCCAAGCTCCAGGGCCTTGGTTCTTAACCATGTCTCTTTACTATGCTCACTGAAGTTCATGTGAATTTAGTGTTGGTTAATGTAAGGTAGAAAGTTTTCATCTCAGAAACTTTAACGTAAACTAGCCAAATAGTTTTCCTTCTGTGAAATTGTTGAGGGCTTCACCAGCTCTACCAGCTTTCTCTGCATGTAGGTATGGCTTTCAGGATTACATCCTGGGCAGACTTTTGAAGATCTTGGATGACTTATATGGGAAGAATGTGTGTTCTTATATAAAACTTCGAGCAAGTTACTCAACCTCTTTGTACCTCATCTGTAAAATGGGGCTATGAGCACTCACAGCATAGTGATAGGTACTGAGGGTACACAGATGATTAAAAAGCAAGAAGAAAACTGAGAACAGTTAGATAAAGTACAAGAACATTCAGGTAAAACTATTACAAACTACACATAACAGTGGTAGTGAATTATCTTCCTGTGATATATGCCATGGTGTACTTATTAGAGACAAGGGCTAGTTCATGATACCCTGGTGCTTTCTTTCCTGAGTCTATAGTTCAGAAATGATGGTATAGCAACAAAGCCTCAGTGATTATTTACATTTTTAAAAGGTAATAGGTATAATGAAAACTGTCCGGCAGTACCTACTAAAGCTGAACATTTCTATGGTTGTCAGCAATTCCTCTCCTTAGGGTATACACAGAAGTGGTCATATGTTCACCAACAGACATTTAGAAGAATACAGTAGTCCCACCTTACCCACAGGGAATATATTCCAAGATTCCAGTGGATGCCTGAAACCACGGATAACACCAAACCCTATATACACTATGTTTTTTTCCTATACCTATATACCTATGACAAAGTTTAATTTATATGTTAGGCACAGTAAGAGATTAATAATGAAATAGAATAATTATAACAATGTACTGTAATAAAAGTTATGTTAATGTGATCTCTCTCTTTTTGTACTGTACTCACCTTGTGATGATGGGAGATGATAAAATGCCTACATGATGAAATGAAGTGAGGTGAATGATGTAGGCATTGTGATTTAGTGTTTATAACTTATGAATTATTTCTAAAATTTTCCAATTAATATTTTTGGGCATGGGTAACTGCAACCATGGAAAATTAAACTGCAGGTATGGGGGAATACTGTATTTGTAACAGCACTATTTAAAATAGGCAAAAACTGGAACGACCCAATGCTCACCAACTTAAATCATAGTATACTCACTCAACACCATACAGAAATTATAATGAATGAATCACAACTGCATGCAACAACATGGATGAATTTCACAGACACAATGTTGAGCAAAGAAGCCAGGCACAAAATAGTACATAATCTATGTACTATTATTATTAGATTCATATATAGTACATACCTCTAAATAAAGTTCAAAAACAGCAAAACTAATCTCTGATGGTAGAAGTTGGAACAGTGGTTTCTTACGGGGTATAGTAATTAAATGGAGTAACAAGTGGGAGATTCTGAGGTACCAGTATGTCTGTTTCTTGCTCTGAGTAACGGTCACATTGGCATATACAATTGGTAACAATTCATCAAACTGTGCACTTAAGATACACACACACACACACACACACACACACACGCATATATATATATTTGAGACAGAATCTCACTCTGTTGCCTGTACTAGAGTGCAGTGGTGTCATCATGGTTCACTGCAGCCTCAGACTCCTGGGCTCAAGCAATTCTCTCGCCTCAGCTTCCTGAGTAGCTGGGACTACAGGTGTGTGCCAACACGCCTGGCTAATTTTTCTATTTTTTGTAGAGACAGGGTCTCACTCATGCTCAGGCTGAAGGTATATACTTTCTTAACATATGTTATTTTTTAGTAAAATACTCTCCGCCATAATATTAATATTACAGATCCCCTTTACTGCCTAACACCCCGGTCATGTGTTTCTTCAAGTATCGCTCCCTCCAAAGCCAATTTAAGAGAACACCCCCCACTTTAAGCTTTACTAATCTTTCCCCCTGCAAGCATAATGCCACTGGAGAGTACTGCTGCAAACCGCTCTTAGAATCAATGTTTTCTTTGACTATGATTAGCTCATTGGTGCCACATGTTCTGTGTGGCATTAAGACAACATTTTCAAAATGGCAAAATAATGAAAGAGGCATTTGATGGTAAAACAAGTAAATAGCTAGTTTTTATTTTCCAAAAACAACCTGCAGCCACACACCAAATTTTATTTTGAAATGTCACCAGTGCTTGGGGAAAAGACTATCATCTGACAACTATTATTTATAAAAGACCCTATAAAGGGTTTTAAAGATGTCAAGAATGTTTTATCTACTAACCTAAAACCTGTCTCAGACAGAAATAAAAATGGTTGCAGAGTCAACACATGCATTTCATGTTAGTGCTGCATTTGAGGGCACCTGGGCCAAGGTTATGTGTTAAGTCAGTGAAAGTAAGTAATTCATGGGGCAACTGAAAAAGCCACGAGACAGGAAGATAGATGGATCGAACATTTTCTGTGCCACCAAATGGCTAATGGTCGGCAGAACAAAATCTGAGCAAAACAAAATCCAGAATTGTTCCAGCCATTCTCTGCCCACGTCCCGCATCAGGTATGAGCAACCATCAGCCTACTGAGGGCTCCTCTGGAATAGGGACCAGCAGGATCTCTGAGAGGTCACATACTCCCTCCCAGCCTTTAGAAGTCCAGCTTGGTCAGAGGCACCTGCTGTAGAGAAACTGGCAGAGGGCAGAGCCAGTACTAAAACCAGGGTTGCTGATTCCACAGGCCAATCTCATATCTATTACTGCGTATTACTTCCTAATTTTAAAACACCTTTTTTGCCCTCTTACTAGAAAGAAGAAGAAGTATATACCTATCCCTTCAGGTTCTGGTCCTGACCAGCCATTCAGGGGAAGCAGGGCTCCTGGTGATCTATACTTGCCTGGAATTACCAGCTCCCCTAAGGATACTGCCTTCCAGAATGTTACCTTCCAAACCATTCCATCTAAGTGAGAAGGCTTCCTGCACACATCTCTACCATGAACATGCGAGTGCACACACATTCACATGTACGCACACACACAGCCACCATGATACAGAGAATTCTGTAGACAGCAAAAATCAGAGAAGCAAGTCCTCAGGATCCAATCTCATTTTGATGTACATCCACAGGAAGCTCGAGCAGCTCTTCAAACCTAATCTCCTGTTTTTGGTTCTTAGTTCCCATCTGTAGCCAATGTAGTATCTTGTTTGGTTTCCCTTATTTATTCTCTAAGAACTATGTCAATATTCATCCATTACACTTCATTAAATAGCCATAATTGGACAGTATAATGATACACAAACATTTTTTAAAAAGGTTTGTTACAAACTATAAAACATAGCATCTGTTAAGAATTGAGCTTGCTTACCTAGTTATCATACATTTTAGTTTTAAAATACTGCACTTGTGGATTAGATTTGTTTTATGTATATTTTGCAATTTACATTTCCTTATGAATCAACATGTTGTATACTTTTCATGTGTATACACACATACGATGTGATTCAAAGTTATGATCTTTCAAAGCTATACATACAAAATCAATGCATGTGGAACTAAGACACATTACACACCAAATGAAAAGAACTATAGCATAAAGCACAGATAGCATGTACCTTGCCTATAAATGTTACAAAGTACATGGCCATTGTATCCCTAGAAATTTTTTCTTTTCTCTTCTTAAAAAACAGAGCCCATTATACACTTGTTGAGTAAATAACAATACAGTTCTCTAAAAAAAAATTCCCAGGTAATGGTAAATTTATTGTGTTCTGGGCTCCAAACTACCAACTATTCAAAAGATTTTTAATACAAAATAAATACCATTATGTAAAATAAAATGCAAAGTGTTCAAACATGTTTATGTTTAAATATGAATACATAAACATATTACCACATCTGTGAAGTGTGGGCTTTTTCCATAGTTGTCTCATTAACGATAAAGAGTAGTCATATGTCCCCTTTTCTAAAATTTTTATAGTATTTTCAAATGTTCAATAAAAATTTCATATACTAGTTTCAGGGTTTATTTTGAAGTATAATAGCTCTACTTGCCTCTCCTTACCTCAAATTATACCCCAATCTTAAAATATTATAAATGTGTATATATCAGCATATACATTCATATATTTATTAAACAACTTGCCAAAATTGTGCAAAACCAGCATTTAGAAGAAGGAAACCTCTAGCATAGCCATTCAGCTCTTTGCTGTACTGGATTGGAGGCAGGGGAGGGCCTGAAATGTTCATATTGCCCAATTATCAACAGTTAATTTTCTAAAATGCTACTCCAGAACCTCAGACAAACATCTTAATTTCCTTATTTCTTTAATTTCCTTAATTCCTATTTTCCCCAACACTTTAATGTTTCTAAAAATTGGGATTATCTTACAAAGAATGCATACATTTTATGGTGGCACCCCCTTTTTTTTTTAAAAAAAAGCCATATTAAATTGATGTTAGATCTGACAAGGGATACAGATCTAGAATCCTACAAATGTATTAAATATAGTATTATTCGGCATGAGAAACTCTAAGTTAAATCCTTGTACTTTTTAATTTGCCATTTCTTCTAGTAGCACTTGCCAATGTTACTATTCACCCCACTCAAAGTGGAATTTAACAGTTTTTTCTACAACGGCAATTGATGTCAAGTCATTTTATCACTTACCAATGTGCAGACATCAGAGAGTGATTTAGAGATTAGAAGGATGGATGATAGAGACACAGAAAAACCTACTGGAAAATAATTAAGTTAGTTGCCAAATTGACAGTATGAATTATCTGTTGTAGAGGACTCTTTTATGAGATGACACATTGTTATTCCAAGCATTGGCCTTACATTAGCTTGGCCAGACTACATGCTGCACTTTTGGAAACTATTCATGCCTTGGCTAAAAGTTATGTCTGATGACCTGGAACTTATTTTGGCATTAAAAATCCAGAACTTTCAGGCCACTCAGTATAATTTGCCCAAGAAATCTACTTTCCTTGGTAAGGAAAAAAAAAAAAGCTTGTTCATCCTTCTTGATTTTATTGGCATACTTTAAGGGAAGAAATTATCTATAGTTTATTCATTTATATATTCATTCATCCTTTCAACGAAAACATGATAGGCATACTTAAAAATAGACTAAATTCCACTTAAAACCTCTACCATCTCAAAGATTCCGCATTTACTTCTGATTACTGTAAAGAATTTGTCTATACAATTGCCACTCAAACCCTCAACATCATTTTTCACTCACCACACTCAAGTAAACTATCAGGCTAAAAGGACTGTACCGATTTTCAGACTGCCTAAAATTGATTGTTGGAAGAGACTATTCAACCAATTTTCTAGGCTTCTCATTACTCCAAATATCAGTGCATGTGTTCTTTGCTCCATAACAAGAGTTCATTCTGCTGAATTAATGAACCGAATTGTGGACATTTGCCTCAACTATCTTTATCCAGATTTGAGTGAAAAGTTTTAAGAGTTAAATATAAATATAGTCTTGACACTGTCCCCATAGAACCTAACAACGGGGTAGTTCCAACCATTGAAACAGAGGATGTGGAGCCCCAAAGCTCACACGGTCTCCTGCAGCAACTAGAACCAGGTCAATATAAAGGTACCTCCCGTATAATAAATAATCAATCATCAATAAAGGTGTTGGTTTTTAAACCACATCTTATGAAGACTCACAACTGCCCAATCCACCTGCTAGTGCAGCACCCCATAATTTTAACCACCTGGTACGACGCAGAGATGGCCTTACCAAAAGGTGCACCCCTTGTCACCAATTAGGAGATAATGTTAATGAAAAAGGAAGAGATGCTTTGATTAAATGCTAATTTTTGTTCCTTTTTGAGAAGTGTTTTTCTCCAAATTTTTAAGTCTCAATGATCCTGAAGTGAAGTTACATAAAAGGATTGTTTGTAACAAAAAAAAATTTTTTTCTATTGAAAGGCTACAAATGTATTTTACTGCTTCTAATACAACCTCTGTTCTGCATTACCAAAGAAATTCCAGCAGACAACGTGAAATGGAAAGATAATCTTAGCCTGGAGAGTAATACACCTAACCTAAGGCAAAGCATGGAAAGGAAACATTCGGGAGCAATTCAGGGTCCTAAGTAAAGACAAGAGCAGAGCACAGCAAGGGTAAAACCCTCTCTTATCTTTCCCTCACCCTACCCCTCTTTCTTTACTCTTCCTTAATCTCACTCCATCAGCTGCCCAGAGCCTATTCATTTACCTCAGAGACAGGCTTAATGTTTCCACTTGGAAATAAGGAATACTACTAGGAAATAACTTAGCTTGGTCGTGTAAGAAAAAATCTGAATTCAGAAAGATCAGGGGAAGAGAAGAAAGAAAAGAAGGTAGTTTCCATATGTGCCTAAATGTTGCCCTTACTATCATTGGTGACATCTCTAAATTAGTGTGTGGTGTCTAAATATAATGAAAATCTCATTTATTGCCCTCTGAGCAACCTTTTTGTTTTTCAGTGAAAGCAACACAGAATGTTCTATAGCCACAGAATGTGCAATGAATGCTACAGATGGATTAACACCCGGACATTATCTAGTGGTCCCACTAGTTCAGGTGTTAATGTTCACAATACAGGATAGGACAGGCAGAATCAACTATAATTCCACATGATAGTGGGGAGAGACAGGGCTCAGGAAATATATCATTTAAAGCTTTGTAGGCTTTAAAAATTGAAGAAATTTTGACAAAAGTGTGAAAAGTGCCTCTAGAGCCCACATAATTGTTTAGTCTAGGTGGCATAAGCATTGGAAATTTGGTATGAATAGAATGGTGGAGAGAAAACTGAACTTAGAACATCTGGTTCGAATTATGGTCTGCCATTTATTACCTGTGACCTTGGACCTACTGCCTCCTTTAGCCTTAATTTCCCTATCTGAAAATTGGAAGAACACAAGTACATACATGATGGGATTGTTGGAAGATTTAATAAGATGATACATGTGAAACCAAATAACACAGCAGAATCTCAAACACTTTGCAAAAACAACCTTTTCCCACTGCACTTGTGTGCTGTCAACTCATAACTTAAAATCCTTGTGTGTGTGTAAGGAAACTAATATTTATTCTGACATGGCCGCTGCCTGATATCTGCATTG